>JBBPSL010000064.1:28974-46308 GCA_038093555.1 Butyriboletus appendiculatus
ACTGGATATTCCCCAAGCACATGACTACCTTCGCGGTTTGCTCAATGCTATGAACGAATATGACCAAGCCAAAGAAGAGCCTGATAAACCAAAATATGTATAGCACATCTACTATATCACCACAACACCTTTCTGACCTCATACTGTAGCGATTATTCCGGTCCAAAGTGGCGAAACGACAAGCTGCAGGCGGCTTCGCCGAATATACCGTGCCATACTCGGACGGGTCAGAAGCCTCCTACCTTGTTTCACCTCATATAGTGCGTCGGACCCTGCGGTGCTTGATCAACATTAAATTGATCTCCGACAGCCCTTTCCCCTGGATTACCATCAAACATTACTGTCCCTTCTGGACGTGCTTTCTGAGGTGTACAATAAGATTTCCCGTATTCTCGGTCCCTCTGCATTCTCGAATTCTGGTCAGCATATGATGGGGCCTCTGGGACTGCTCGCGCCGCATCCAGGGGTGTCATATTTGTTCTCAAATCAAGAAATGACTCCGAAGCCCTTGGAGGAGAGCGATGGCAGTTTGTGGGGAATTGCAAATGTCCAAGTTCCCGGCCAGAATTATGGAACTGGCGTAGGAAGCCCCCCTCCAAGCTGGACAGCGGGGTTGGGTGATACCTTACTGAAAGTAGATACAAAATTCAAGGTGAGTTCTACGACGGCTATCTTCCCGAGTCCGGTGGTTGACGCCGCACAGAAAATAACGTCCATTCTATTAAAAGAACTTGATACGGTCGCGCGGAACGGCATCAAGGATGAGCTGGCATCCCTGGATCCCTTACTTCGTGGTGTTGCCGAGACGGAAGACGTGCGAGAACAATACGACTTTGAGGGAAATGTATGAACAATTAATGTATTTGATCGTAATGGCATTGTACCATCACTGCATCTTATCTTCTTAGTTGTGTGACACGCCGCGTCTAGTCACGACGTCACAGGCGTCTCACCTTGCAATTGTATTTTCTGACTTCAGCGCTGGCATGCCCACGAACAATGTACAGGTACTCCTCGCGCAGGACATACCAGACCCAACCGACTTCGCAGCAACTGACCTGCGTCAACTAGACGGCAGCTTTCGATGCACAATATGTGGTGAATTTTTCGACGCACCCATATCACTTGCCTGTGGCCATTGCTTTTGTTCATTGGTGCGCGACGACATCTTTTCCGACGTGAATAGGCTGAAAGATGTTGTACCAGTGCATACGGGAACATATCGTGAGAGAACCTGAATGTCCAAGTTGCCGCAAATCTGCCACAGAAGCACACTTTAGAGTAAACCCAGCCCTCGAGGAGGTCGTCTCGGCTTGGAAAACAGCGCGGTACGAAATCCTCCGTCTGTTGGCCGGTTACTTGCTCATCGATGAACCCTCTAGGTCAAACGTTCTTCGTCTTTCTCGAGTGGAAGGGCAGAAAGCAGATGTTAGGCAGAACTCGAGCTATGACAAAACTCCGCGTCGATTTCGGACGCCCGTCCAGAATGGGCGGAAACGCAGGCATACAGAAGTCTCCCAGAGTCCAGATTCTGACGTTGTGTGCGTAGCAGGGCCTTCGAATGCAAACGAATCGAGTGACATTGCGGACTCGTCACCACTCCAGGCGAAGAGCGCGAGGAAAGCATCTCGGCGGCAGACAGATAGGGAGCCATCATCGGATCCAAGAGAAGAGGAACTCTTGTCTATGCAACGTGAGTGTGGCCATGCTTCTCGATCTCCCCTTTCCTCATCGTCGGTCGTTATCCAGCCGATTCACTTGTACAATGTCCTATATGCGGCGACTCTGTAGAATATCAAATGATCAATACTCACATGGACGGACCGAATTGCGGTCGGAAACCACACGCTAAAGCAAACCCCTCGAACCCGCATGCAAAAACTGAGTGGTCGAAGCTCCTTGGTGGCAATTCGACGAAAGGCAAAAACAAAGATAACAGGTGATCAGTGGTCCTTGATAATCAAGCTAAAACTCAATTCTGGCTCTGACATGAAGTGGTTCAGATGATACAATGGAAAGGTTACCAAAGGTCTCATACGACGTCCTGAAGGATAAGGCCCTAAGAGAACTTTTATCCTCCCAACAACTGCCTCTAAGTGGGGACCGAAATACACGGATTGCTAGACACAGAAGGTAGTCTCTGTTTCCGAGCACTTTTGTCAGTACTCAACCCTCTAATTAGATGGGTTATGATGTATAATGCAAATCTCGACAAGATTACGGGTCGTAAGACCCTACCGGAGTTACGTCTCGAGTTGAGAACATGGGAGAAGGGCCAGAAGGGATCCAAATATGTAGTCGGAAATACCTCTGCCTATGAAGTGAGTTTGGTTTGCGTATCATTAAGACTCAACTGACTAACAAGCCATTGAGGCTTCACATAAAGAGGAATTTAGTAGACTTGTCGAGGAAGCCCGTCGGAGGGCATCTAATCGTCCAGTATCAGGTGATGTTTCTCGGGAAGGAGTAGTTGACGACAGTGATGAAGAATATCTCTAGGCTATTGGTTTAGACGTCCGTTGTCCCTCACGTCGCAAATTTAAATAATGGGGGGGATTTGTATGATAGCGCCACTGTTTTTGAGTACAGCATCGCTTCATCTCCGTGATTTGAAGTGTACTGCGGGCGACAAAGCAAGCTGTCCAGTGAGCAACAATTGTTCCTTTGTGAGATTTATTTAACTTTGGCAATGTCTGACACCACTAGTGAAATCTTGCTCCTCGAACTTTGGCAGTTTCCACTCAAATTCACGGAATCGGGATGGTCCAATAATTTCATTACCACAACATGCTATCTTGGCCACTGTTAGACGCACCATAAGGCACCTCCCGGTTTGCATTGTCTGACCTCGCTTGGCAAATCACTGGGAGCATTGTGCCCCCACGTAAGCAAATGTCCATCCACATCGCACATCGTTGGGGCGAGTGCTCGATTGCATTGTTCCTACGGATACTACTATGGCGCTTTGGCGAGTGGCGAAAGCAGTATATAACCCGCTATCGGGTCAAAACGACAAAACGACTCAGACTCATCAGCAGCTTCGAATCATCCAACGATATGAGCAGGATCTCGCAAACTCTTTCAGTGAGCACTGGGTTCAGAGTGTCTCATGTTTAGCTGAATTTATTTCTCTCCAGCTCCTTAGTAATTTAAGCACGTTCTCAGTTGGGCCAGACACCGCATTAGAGGTCCGTTGACTAGTGCATGACCGCGTGGGTCAGCTACTTATGCCGGGTTTCAGGGTGAAAAAGTCGAAACCGTTACTGAGCAATTCCTCCCGCGAAAACAGGATGCTATGTTCGGTGATCAGTTTATTTTCCAAACGACCTCGTTGCGACGACGTATCAAGGCGAAGCTGGTGCTTCTTGCGCCGTTACCATGCGATGTTCCACCTTTTGCGAAATCGGTAATCTATTTGTCCAGTCTATCTGGTCCAGTCAGCGCCACTGTGGTGAGTTGAGACCCATTTGAGCTCTGGACGGATCAATTATTGATATGAAAATGGTGCTATTTTAGAATCGGCTCCCCGGTGCTGAGACGCATTTTTTCCGTCTCTACATCTTTGCACGTGGAGCTGACGTGAAAGTGACATTGCCTTCGCTGTTTCGCGGTGTTGTCAATGTCCGGAACCACGACGGGTCTCCCCGAAGGGGACGGGTCCGTTATTGCCGTGCGCTTCGTGACCGCATGCGCAACGGGCTTATACGGTTGGATTCATATGTACTGGAGGACGACGACGAAGTATATATCCATGCGGAAGGCAACATGGAACTACGTGTGACGCCGTTGTCGGGAAATGATGGCAGTGCGAACATCCGCTCACGCGTGGGTCGCCATGTGCGCCGGATCTTCGGTGCCACGTGATTTCAATTTCTTTAAGGAGGCGCTGGCTCGCCTAACCTTTGTTGTACTGTTGTTGTAACCTTTGAATGTGACGTTTCATGACTCAACAGTCCGCGTGTGCAACTGAGCCTGTAAGTAGGTTACAGTAAGTAGTCAAGACAGAGATGAGTCGCACAACTAAAATAGTCACGGCGTGTTTCTTTTAGTATTGAAACAAGCGAACAAGTATTCAAGTTGCCGACCCTTTTGTTCGGGACCACATGGGAGGATACAACACTTGCCTTTTTGGGTACAATGGGGAAACGGCTAATTACCGACGGTCGCTTATATCCAACACACACTTATAAGCAGGCCGTCCTTGCTCTGCGTGAACACGTTCCCAAGGCACGTCTTGCGTTCTATTGTCTCTTCGCACCCTACCTCCCTTTCGCTTGCTTTGTGGAGCGAGCCATGGCAAGCTATTGCTCGTCCGCGGTGGTCAGTCGCATTGTATGCATGATACACGTTCCAGTTCTAAAATGATCGGCAGAGCACAACCTCAAGTGGAAACCTTGGCATGGTGGTACGTGCATTGGTATCAGTGTGCTCTGTTTTGACTGACAATGATCTTATAGCATGTAGCACCCCACGGCACGCACAAGATCCACTACCGTGCATCCAGTGACTGGGATTTCATCCTGGAGACACGAGAAACCATAGACATGTCTCTTGCTATACCACATTACCGCGCAAGACAACAGCCAGTGAACCACCGTCTGAACATGTTCATCGCTGCTACCACCGCACCCGTGAAATTGAAAATTGTGAGTCCTTGATTTTTGTCGTTGCCAGCAGGAATCTCAAGGTGGATGACTAGTGTCGACCCGTGCCTCGATGCAAATTCTATTTGGAGGTCCGGGCTAACATGTCCAACGTGACCGTATGGCTTCCCTCTGACTTCAAAGGTTACATCCGATACTCGGGCCGGGCATCGTACTCTGCTGGTTTCGTAAACCGCATCATGGCGAATGTTCGCTTGAATGAAGAAACCTGCGACCAGTGGGATGCCGATGAGGTGGTCGTCCAAACCACGGGTACCGTGACATTCCGCATGTGGGATGTCCACACCAATGCACCCGAGAACTCCCGAAAGGAGACATTGAAACGAATGTTTGGTGGTTCGAAAAAATCCGAGGGAATCCATTGCGGCATCAACTGGGATTTTTTGCTCGATGACTAAAGATTTTTTTTTTTTCCTTCTTCCTTTTCGTTCGACTCACCCTCATTTTTTGAAGTTCCTGCGCTTCACTCAGAGCAGTGACAGGCTCTTCGCAGAGGATACTTATTTATTATCCTACCATTGACTTTGCTCATTAGCTTCAGTGTGTAACCAATCTAAACATGTAGCCATCCCTAGCCCACACTTACATATATTGTAGTTTTGTTCACACTTCCCACAATCATTGTAGCCCTAGTCCACCTCACGTTTGTGCGCCGGCACAGTTGGCTTCTGATTTGTGAGTATGGCCAGTAACTTATGTAAGGACTTGGCCATCCGCTGCCACACAGGCTACTACGATCAACATGGATCAGCAGCTACCGCTCCCATGATGGGCCATCGATGCCATCTTCCAGCCACACTGGATGGCACGGTCACACGACACTGATGCTGGTTAGCATTGAAATCGAGCTTCAAGGTCGCATGTCGTTTGCCAAACCCCCTCACAACACACCCAGCGACCGTTTGCTTTCATTTGTAACGCAATAACCCTATGGCAACGCACCTTGCTCCCTCTCTTATGAGGAGCCTTAAACGTGAGCGAGTGCATCGAGTCGCACATACCAGACTTATCAAGCGACCACAGTCCTCACGAGTGTTCTAACTGCGATAGCCATAGTGTTGACTGTTTATAGAGTGATTTATCGCTACGCGATACGAAGATTTTGGTGGGAGGATGCATGTGCGGTTGTCGCATTGATCGGGAGTGTCGTCTGCGTGGTCACCTCTTGGTCACATTTTGAACTAGGTGAGGTTATCCGCCCTATGTCTACTGGTCACCATCCGACACATCCAGCTGGCCAACCTTCCGTGATCTCGTTTTGGATATATACACTTACATATCCTACTGTGATCTGGTCTGTCGTTTACTCCACCTTTCCTGAAGATCTGCTCAACATTTCCTGCAGGTCGGTAAGGCTCAGTATTCTATTGTCGATCTTGCGCATCACGTCGCCCTCACGGAACTTTCGCCGAGCAATGCTTTTTATCGCTGGTCTGTTTGTCTTGATATGGTTCTCGTTGACGGTAGCATTCGTGGCGAGATACGTGTCTGGTCACCCCTGGTCCACTAGTCTAAGTCAACGAGGTGGGGAGCAGACACATTCGGTGGCAATATTTGAATTGATTGGTACGTCTTCCTTGGTGCTCGTTTGCCGCATCCTAACTCGGGACACAGCAGACATCCTTTCCGACTGCACACTAATCAGCCTTCCCATTTATTCCTTGCGTTCCGTAAAATTGCCGTACCGCCAACGACGATTGATCATTGCAGCATTTTCATCCAGCATCTTTGTCACTATTGTATCCTTTTTCCGCGCTGCGTGCCAGGTTTTCAATGTTTCGCCCCTCATTGGTGTGGCCATTGACATTCAAGTATGTGACTCTGTCGCACCAAACCACAAACCCTCACACCATATATCTGGCAGGTCGCCTGTTCTCTGTCTGTGTGCAACTCACTGTTTATTGTGACACTCGTCTATCGTATACTCCGTTGCAACGACGCCGCAACTGATGCAAACGCGAACTTTCCTAGCTCCCACTCACCCCGTACTCCAAATAATACCCCCCAGCTCACTACGATAGATCTAGATGCCTTCAATAGCATTGCCATTAGCAGTATATCCACCAACGGCCCAATTACGATTCATCCCAGGGATGGCACAGAGAAATATTGCGAAGACGGAGTTACCACAGCTTGAACATCAATGAACAATGTATAATCAGTTTACAACTGCTGGACCCCGATCACGTCGCGGATCGGTTCTTTGCGCGTCGTCAACGCATTCTTGCACACTCGGCACAAGGATTCAAATTTCCAAGTCCACGATGCTGAGTATACGAGGTTTTTACTCCGTTCTTCTCGGCTCTTCCTTGTCTGACTGATCTGCAGTCGTAAGCAGCGCCGTGCAATCTATCAGAATACTGCCGTCACTCCTTCATTGTTTCGGCTGTAGGTTCGACGTTTATGATGGGAAGACGCGTGGGGGTTCATTACTTGCGAGCGTGCAATTGTATTCCTGACCTCAGTGGATGCACCCGAAAGGTGGTGCGTACCAGACCTCATTACTGCGAGACTGTCGAGTATCCGACCTCACGACCAAGCTGTGAGGTGATAGTTGTCGGACCTTGGAGATATTCCATAACGTCGACTCGGCACGACTACTCCGCTCGTCCGTCGCTAAAGGCATCCGCTTTGAGGGCTGTCGCAGCGCATGAGCATGGTGTCCTCGATAGCTCGCATTCACATGGCGATGAAACTGTTCAGTCGAGATCTAAGCTAGTTCAAGGAGGCCGGCTTTTACACAAAACCCGCACCTTGGTGGCCTAAATTTGCCCAGTCGTGTAGTGAGTACGCACATCGTTCGTCAGGCGTCGAATTGAAGATACACTTGACCGGCTGTATTTCGGACTCGATCCTTGGCTGTGCGTTGTTGTGGAGCAGGAATCTTCCGACGAAGCAGCCAACGATGATGTCAATATTTCGTGCGGTGAATCAGATTACGGATCTGCTGTCCCTCATTGGAATGGCCACCGATTTCGAGGTATGACTGTATCAGGGAGTTTGTTGAGTGTGACGATTTCGGCGCTCATGATACTGCCAGGGTGTTGACTCGTCCCATCTCACTAATATTTTTCTCCCTTCTACCTCGGCACTATGTCCCTGACCTATGTTCTCTATTGTAGCGTACATCGTCTGAACTCGACATGAACTTTGTTATAGATTCAACTGGATTTACCACACCGACGTAATTGATAAATACGATGGCATGTACAAATTGTACAACGACACCAATGTAACACAGATATATTATACGTCACCGGATAACACTGCAGTCTCGAGACACTTTTCGACAGCTTCCACGAGTGCGGGGTTCTCGAGCGCAGCTGCAACTCGTTCCTTGTCATTAAGCTGCTTGTTCACTAGATAACGGATAAGTCTTGAATATGGACTTGTATTTATTTATGCGAGAGTGCATACCTGCCAGCTCGCTCTGATGGGAACCAGGCTTTACCCGAATGTCGATTTTAAACCTCGGTGGAAGACTGCGCAACAGTCTCACCCGTATACACAACCCTGGGGAACAACAGTGGTAAATCTGCATTGGTCGTGATATAGAAAGAGATCGTTATACCGATAAGAGTCGACATGCCGCAGTGCGGCACCGTTGGTGTGAACTCGACGACGACGTGGTTTTCTCCCAGCTCGATTTGTTCAACTGATACCACCCGGAGCTCCTCCAAGCTGTTCGGATGTTCGGGGTCAGAAATGGACCTTATAAGCTCTGAGGACAGAGTCAAGCATGTAGTTCTCCGTGATTAGTCCAAGGAGGGTTACCGAATACCTCATCCTGGTCAATCGGTTCAACATCGGTGCTGCTGCCGTTGTCCTCGTCATCATCTACCCAGAGAGATCGACCAGTTTCAAAGCGCGACTTTCTGGCAGACTTTCGCGACACATATATGGTTGGGTTTGCGTTGAATATTTGACCGTCCATGAGGAAGGAGTGAAGGCGGATATTTTTGTCCGGGACTCCGATCTACGCGTGTCACGCTGGTGCTTTGTGTCACAATATCACGTGCCGTTGGCGCAAAAGGAGTCACTCAATACGCGTTAATTATTAGTTGAGCTCGTCTACGTCTGCACAGCGCCGTCAGGCCTGAATCGTCTGAATCCCGTCTCTGTGGCGTAGCTCTATCAAACATGCCACCCAAGGTTTGTCTTGCTGCCTTCGTATTCCGACTCACATTCGCACTTACTGCTTACGCAGCGTAAACGTGCGGAGGCTAAAACGGCAGTGGAGGGCTCGACGACCCGATCGACCAAGAAGTCAACTAAAACGAGTAAGTTCTGAGTGTTTCAGGGTCATGCATAATGCTGGACTAACCGCTTTGCAGCCCGGGGAAAAAATGGTGCGGCCGACGTAAATGAGGAAGCGGGCGTGTCGTGCGTGATTTTTGTGCCTCTAAATTATGGCCCAGTAAAGGTAATTTACCACCGTGGTGGCGTACTCAGTAATTCTGTAGAGGTCAGTCGTGGCTTCTCGTCCGCTTTACGACACCGTCGATTGATTAACCAGGCATGCACACAGCCGCCATCCAAGAAGACTAAAGCAACGGGAAATAATAGTAGTGCAGCTCGAGGGACAAAGGCCGGTCCACGAGTCCTGGGGTAGGTCCCCGTCTTGCACATGTACAGCTCAACTAATTTGCACGGCCTAGAATTGATGACGTAAGTGCTTCATATCGGCTAAAATACTTCCATGGTCGACATGCCACCGTCACAGGAACACTTGAACTCTTCCACGAGCCAACAGCAGAGCGAGTAAGTCAGCCTTTGGTCCATATAACCACTTCTGTCACGCCTGGGTCCCTTATATCCACTACGTCAATCGGCGTGATCCGAGTCAAGCATCGCCTGGTTACCTCCCCGCATGCGCCTCTCGTCCTTCTTGTGCTGTGTTTCTAACAAGCTCGCACCTAGTGATGAGTTGGATATGCCCAAGCAAACTTACGTGGGTCATTCTCGCCCGTGTCAAAGTGCTATTACATTGACACTTGTGCCACCATTCAGCCAAGTGTGTCGACCAGGATAGAATATACGCCACAACGGGCACAAGCGCTCTTCAAGAGTTTTGCAGATGATGATGACCCTCAGGTAATAGGACCAGGAGGTGTGGAAAGGTTATGCACAGATGCTGGCATATCACTGGAAGGTGCCCAGCCCCTCATCCTGGCGTGGCAATTTAAGGCTCAGGAAATGGCCAAACTCAGGCGTTCAGAGTGGCTCCAGGGAACCGAGGCTTTGCGGTATGGGCATGAACTACTTCACCTTGGCCAAGGTAGCTGACCATGTGCATAAGAATTTCGTCATTACCGGTCTTGGCAATGGCATTAAAGGAGCTGGATGACCTGGTCATTCATGACAAGGAGCCGATAACGCCAGTTTCTTCGTCAACTTCCGCCAAGAAGCGGGGCGGAATTGATGTTCAGGAACCCTACAACAGAGCGCGTTATTGGCAGTATGCGTTGAACCGTGACGCCGCTTTTGCAGAGCTATATCAATTTTGTTTCACGCTTTCAAAGCCACCGTAGGTACCTAGCACCATTCTGCTACTTCTGCTGACCCTGCTCCCAGACAAACTAGGAATTTAGATATAGAGGTGACCAGCTTCAGATTTGCCGTGTTCCGGGTATCCTCATACGCGAATAGACAGCTATGGCGCTATGGTCGGTATCATTGAATCCGCGATACCCGATCGTTACTGATTTGATCGAGTTCTTGAGCGTGAGCGTAACTTACCCTCGTTGTCTCGAGTCCCTTTAATAACCCTCAAACAGGAGAGTGGGTCCTATAAAGGTGCCAATAAAGATATTTGGAATATGGTGAGTATTCTTCAATAATGCCATTCCGGGGAACTGGCGCTCATTGGAGTTACTAGGTGCATGAATTCTGCCGGACGATAAACAGGGAACTCAGCAACTACGAAGCCGACGGGGTAGGTCCTCTCCGTATGCATTCGGGATATCCCCAAACACCTTTCTCTTTCTAGGCTTGGCCTACCATGCTAGACGACTTCGTCGTGTGGAAGAGGACTAGGATGACACGCTCAACTGGCGATATGTCTGCACCGATAAACAATTGAAGACAATGATCTGGACATGCTTTACGTATAAGGCCTGCTTAATATCTTTCATGCAATGACTCTAGCATTTCCACTTGTGATAGATGTCCGTTTAGCTCGCGATAAGCATCCCGAATGACATGTATGCCGCATCTACTGGTTAGGTTATATATCTGGCGGATGGTGGACCTCTTGCTCTCTATCGTGACGTGTCAGGGGGTTGTGGCGACCGCTTCTGTCTCGCCAGGATGAGCGGGTCGTGTGTCGTAGGCGAAATGTAACCGAGGGAGTTGGCGAGCGGTTATGTCTGCCCGGCGCTTCCTGTCAAGATCGAAGCGCGACGCCCGCTTGTTGGAACGACCTGGCAAGGCTGAGTCGGGTCCCGCTTGGAAGGCGACTCCGCGGGGGAGGGGCGGAAGACCGAGGGAGAGACGGACTGCTTCCCATCTGCCGTGTATGCGATTGAGATAAGGGGTTGGTGGGTCTGCGTTCAAGTTTGGTTGAACGAGCTCGCGGCTGCGCGTCGACCAGTTCGGACGGGGTGAAGCCAACGGGGAGAGCGCGACCCGCCGAGCGAGTCCAGCTGCGAGACAGACGAGAACGAGGAACGCGACAAGCCTGACGCGTTTAGTTTGATACCCTTGTTGGCCAGCCATGACATGGTTGCTGCTCAAGATTTGTATGGATACACGGGTATTATAGTTTCGCTCGTCTTCCATTTACCTCTTGGAATGTACGACTCGCAAGAACCAAACACGCTCAGCAATCCTCCACCTCAACTGGCCGTACTCTCTGCATCTTCTCCATCGCCTCCCGCAGCTCCGTCTCAGCAAAAACGGCAGCCTCTTTCGCAACTGCAAGTTTCTCCTCAAGCTCCTCCGCGCTCATCGGCTTCACCTTACCATTCCTCTCGACTATACCGATGCTATCGAACCTCTTCAGCGTGTTTCCAATGCGAGGCATGAACCCATGACGATCCCAACCACTGTCGTTGAATGCAAGGACGGCACGGACAGCGGCTGTGTTGATATCGCGATGAAGTTCCTCTAATTTCGATAGTTGAACTTCCATCCAACGAGCGCGACGTTCGAGGGCGAGCGTTAGCGCGGCGACTTCGTCCTCCTTGCCCGCTGCATCATCGCCTGTGTCGTCCAAGAAGTCATCACCTTTGAGCATGTCCCTGAGGACGCCATCAAAGGATGAACTATCGTCCCATGTAGTGCGGGGAAGAAGTCGCAATAGATCAGAAATTGTCTGGGTCAATGTCTCCAGAAGTTGCTGAAAGGAAGATACTGCGTTGTCGATGGAACCAGAAGGCATGTTCGTGGCGAACGAGCCACCGCCGACCGAGAGAGCTGATAGAGCATGGACCAATGGGCCGTACTCCAATGGCATCTTTGCAGCAGGATTGATCTTTGACACGTCAAAGAACGCGTGGTTAGGAACGTCCATAGAGGGGTATCTGATGTCGAGTTCGTCCAAAGTATCCGCAAGTGATGTTCGCTCACTGGGAGACACTCGATCGATGGACTGTGCCCGAGACATGCTGGGACTCGGTGATACGACCTCGCTATTCTTGCAAATAGGTGCTACTGGCGCATCTGAAGCGGCGACGGATGGTGCAGCCGACATCTCGTCCGTGGCGACTTCATTGTCTTTTGGAATCCGGATGGGGCGAGCGGTCGGTTTGTTCTTTTTCGGCAGCTTCGAACGGATGGGAGCCTGGACAACTGGCTCGGGCGCCTTGGGGGTAGCAGGTGTATGCTTTTCGATGCTGCCCTTTTTCGGTGTCGCAGAAGCCTTGTAATTTCCACCTGCTTTCTCCTGCCCCTTCGACCTTTCTTTCTCCCTCTCGTCCTTCTCCGCTCCTGCACGTTTTTCCTGTTGTGCTTTCGCGATCTTGGCCCTCTCGGCCTGTGCAGCTTTCTGCTGAGCAGCCCTCTCCTTCTCGAGCTTCTCTTGCTGAATTTTTTCCCTCTCAACCCTCTCCGCCACATCCTTTTCTTCCCTTATCGCAGCCAACTTTTCTTGCTCTGCTACCTTCTCTAGTGCAAGACGTGCCTTCTCAGCGGCGCGTGCGGCAGCCTTCTCTTGTGCCGCTTTCTGTCGCTCTAGCGCGCGTTCAGCAGCAGCAGCTTTCTTGGCAGCCTGGCGTTCGACTTTTGCTTGCTCCTTGCCAGCATCCTCTGATCTCGACACGTCGGTAGCCGGCATTTGCGCCTCGTACGGGGTTGCTGCCGTGGTGGGATTGTCTGTCACCGTACCAAGGGCTGGAAATTCCGTGGATGATAGGGTAGGCAATGGGGATGGCGGAATGGAAGCCGGAACTGGGAACGCATGAAGAAAACAAACGTAGCAAAGAAGGTTCGTCAGTATCATCGTACCGGAAGATCAAGAACGGGCCCAAGAAAAGGGGGATGAACGTGAGGGGAGGGGTCAGGAATGGCGAGCATTAAAGAGTAGATGGGGTGGGCATGAGTAACAATAGGTGTGGGTATAAGTTTGGAGCGGATCGTGAATGGTCTGCGTCATCACCACGAATAAATACTAATGTCTCCTGCAGCTTCACAAATTTATGGCAGCACGGGGAGTGGATGATGACGAGGAAAAAGGGAAGCGGATCAATAGCGACGCATTAATTCAACAATCATGGCCGTTGATAATATTTCCGCACTGAAAGCACGGCGCTCGGTACTCTGACCTGGGACTCCCTCCCCTAAACAAAGGAAAGCCACTCACTGTCGAGAAGAGGCGATTGAACCTTCAAAGGATCCGCCTGTGACTCGGCGCCGTAACTACTTCCAGCATGGTTAACGGGAAGACCTTGTGGATAAGCCAATCCAGATGGGGCCCCAATGGCCATGTGAGGTAGTGCATGATTCATACCGAGAGCCGAGGGATAGGCCGAAGTGGGGTTCGCGGAAACCGCTGATGGGAGCACAGGTGACGCAAATCGGGCAGACATGATCGCTGGATCGCTGAATGGCTGGTTCTGAGCATACGGATAATGTTGTTGCTGATCTATGCCTTAACAGAGGAAAGAAGATTGGGAAAAATAATCAAACAAGAATAGTTAAAATTGCAAAGGTAACAGTACGAGAGAAGAAATCGTCAATGTTTGCTGTGACACCTCATACAAGGAGAAGTCTCCTACCAGGGGGACCGTTGGGCATTATGCTAGCTCGCTCACGACTGGACTGGATAAACTCGCGAAGCTGCGCCTCGCTAACAATGTTATGGTCGAAAGGTTGGAAGCGCGTATGCTGCTGCTGTGGTTGCTGCTGCGGATGGGTCTGTGTTGCGGGTGTATGCTGTGCCAACAATGAAGTCGTATACCCATGCTCAATATGCGAGGGTAAATTCCAATGAGGCTGGGCCGATGATGTAGTTTCACTGAAGAATGAGTGGTGACTATCGCTCGTGCTGAGCGGAGAGGCGGGGTTGGCAGGGGATGACGCAGCAGTGGACCCCTGGCGACCTCGCGCGAATCCAAACCTTGACACTTTCCTTTCCTCATCGACGAATGGAGACTTCCTGGAGGTGGACGAAACTCCTTGGGGCGGTACGATTGGATCCTCACTGACCTCCCCAAACGGATTAAAGGAGCCGACATAGCTAGGTCCTCCCGCCGACTGGCGCTCGACAGGTGTACCGTGCAGGGAAAGAGGGTCATACATCGACCGATTGGGATTATGTGGGTATGTAATCCCAGGTGGTGACATGAACGCTCGTGGGTGGTGCGCCTGCACCGGTGGCTGTGGCGGGCGCAGGGCGGGGAACATGTCCATGAACCCGCCTGTCAGAGGTACGTTGGCTTCTGCCTCGAGATTGGGGAGTGCAGCGTCCACGTTAAGGTCTTCTCCAGCGAGTTTGGGATCCAAGTTGAAACTGAATCCGCCAAATTCGTTGTCTTCTCCTGATACCATCCTAAGCGTGCGATCGAGATCTGGAAAAATGCTGACACTTGAGACGGTGGGTGCATTTTCACGTCGAGACTTCACATCGTCAAGAAGAGCTTGGGCGGCAGTGGATATTTGGTAAGTAGACTGCGAAGGAAGAATTCCTGGAGGAGTGAGAGGATCGATTTTGCGAGAAGGAGGAGGTAGACCGGGAGGCACATCTGGTATACCCTGGGGAACAGATGGGATGGACTGCTCGGATTCTGTCGATTGTGGACGAGCTGGGGAAACATCCTGAGAGCCTGAACCTGCATCGGAATCCACTGCCAAAGATGGAGCGGGAGAGGTAGATGGGTGTAGGATACCCGACTCTTTGGTACGCAATGATTTGACTTCCAGCGGGGTGGCAGGTCGCTGAGGTAATGTAACAGCAGCTGGCGTTGGAGGGCGCGAGGATGATGTGACAGACGGCGTTTTTGTGCTCCCAGCGATGGATCCACCTTTCCGATCGTGATGCTGGCGACTCGATGGCTTTGTGTCAATAGCAGCGTTGACATGGCGAGATTGACGCTGACCAACCCGTCGATTTGGCCGTTGAGTGACTATAACGGATGACTGGGCAGAAGTGGTGGTCGGTGGAGGTTGTGATGTTGTCTTACAACCCCACGCCGCGGCGCGTGGCAAAGTTCCTGCAAATTATTTTAGACCATGCGCGCATTTGGTTAAATCACCTTACCATCACCTTCCTTGGCGGTGCGCGAAATACTTTCCGTATCTTTGATCGTATGCTTCCTAAGAAGACAAATGAATGGCAACTATGGTGGATTGAAGAATGAAACCCACAAAGTAGTAAGGTCCTCCTTGGTGAAACAATCCTTCTCGTCACCCCATTCATGCAGGTTCATGCAAGTGTGATCTGAGCAGCTAACTCCGCGGAGGAACCCCATGCAGTATTTTGTCGTTCCATAACTTGCTCGCATGACCTCACGACCTCCTCCTGGGGAAGGAGCACCATCAACCGTCGAGATACACCGAGCTGCATCCTCGCGGCGGTGGTAGGTGATATAGAGGCCAAGAACGGGAGTACCACCGCCTGACGGGGTACGCTTGACCAGCAAGATCTTCGATATCTTGCCATACTGACCAAAGTAGTCATTCGACCGCAGAGTAGGGATAAGCTAAATGAATTTCTTGATTAAGTGCGGCTCAGCTGAATTAATGATCTGCCTACCTCCTCTTTGGCAAATCGAGGACCAATCCCGACTACATACACAACGTTGCGTTGAACTACGCGCACGTTAGCAAGGTGGCGACGGCCTAACGCCTCAAGCTCTTTGCGTTCGCGGTCGCGTTGCTTCTTTTGCTGTGTGAGGCGCTTGTGACTGAATGTGCATACGAGGATGAGCCAATCAGGAGTGCAAAATGGAAGTAAGAGGGGCATACTCTTCCTTTGCGATAGCCTTGAATTGTACGGCTTCATCGGTGTACTCCCTTCGACAAGCGGGGCAGCGACGGTTAAGGTTCTGCTTAATGTGATGCCAGCAGAAGCGGCAGATCTGGTGGAGCAGTCGGACACGGGTTTCATAAATGTTACGCAATGATTCATACCTGGTAACCGCAGACACATGGCTTGAAATTGAGGTCTGAAATATCCATCTCTTCAAGACAAAGAGGACATTCGGCGTCATCCTACGATGATCGAGAAGGAGCGAAATGATTGCCTGCGATACGAGCGAACATCTGCAAAAGACTTACAGCGTCGTCGTCGCTCCAGTACGCGTCCTGAACGCCAGCCAAGACATGGGACTTTGACTGATGTGCGGAGAAACCTGCATGTACGACGGGTGCTGGCAGGGACGGATGACCGTGTAGTCTTGTTGAGGACATTGCGGGGTATGCGACAAGTACTGTGAAGGATGCGACGGACGACGAGGAAATGGACGAGGAGAGTTGGCAAGATACGAAAACGAGGTCACAAACGCGACACACAATGAGGCCAACCCCGTCTCTTCTTTCCCACGCTTGCTAGCGTGTTTGCCCCTGTTTGTCCTCGGTGGCAAAATTTTTTAACATTTAATATCTTTTTTTTTCCGGTAAAAAGTCATTTCAATATGCTCGCTCGTCTGCTCATCCGTTGGCCGCGCTCGTCGCCCGTTGCGCTCCATGCACGCGCCAGGACATTCCGCGCGACGTCGCTGGCACCCGCACCCAGTGCCGCCACCGTCTTGAAGCCGAGGTTGGCGCCCGCAACGTCCACATTCGAGCTGCCAGATGATGAAAGCACCAACCGAGCACACTTTTCGTCCACAAAGTTCGCCGATGCGCCAATATCAAACAGATCCAAGATGGCAATTCCACACGAGTACGCATCGCTCCATCCGTCGTTATTCGGCCTGTAACTGTCGCTGTGCTAACGGCGTCCCAGGTACATGAGCGACGTCCAAGGTGGGCCTGTTTTCCTTTCGCGGAGTAAAGTGTCGTGTGACAACGCTCATCCGCACATGCAGAGGCAACACTCGAGGTATGTAGTTTGAATAAACGCTCGCCATTGCTGACCATTCCATACTAGCTTGGGCTTTCCGGTGTAGACCTCGTTGTCCAGGCAAAGACTGGAACAGGTACGTGACGCATCCGTTCGTTTGACCCCGGGTGCAAATATGAATCATAGGTAAAACGATGGCCTTTCTCTTGCCTGCCATCGAGCAACTGG
>JBBPSL010000065.1:0-41606 GCA_038093555.1 Butyriboletus appendiculatus
TCCCCCTTCCATCAGCGCTAATGCAATACGTTTAAAATTAGGGCCATTGCGAAGGTGTCGTTGGGCGATTTTCTGGGAAAGATGTGCGGTTTCATGGCAAGTTGAAGAAGCCCGTCATGGCAAAGAGAGGCAGCGTCACCGTCGGCGCAGGCGGGCCCGAGAGCAGGATGTCTATCTCTTTGGTTGAGGGAAGGGGTTCAAGAGCGGAATTCCTTGAAGAGAGGTCACGGCACGCCTCGGAATCACCATCTAATTCGAGGCCTGGATCTAGGGCAAAGAAGACACCCTCACCCTGTTATCCCAAGTCGCATGCACACATGCAGCCCTATTCAACTCCTTATTCGCGCTATTCAGAGGATCAATCCGCAACCGCTACTCCCGTCTCTCGCGATACCACCGTGGTCGGCGCTTCGCCCAAAGATGTTCGTGCCTCTAGCGCTAAATCCGGGCATACCAAACCCCCACAGATGATTACTTCAATTTCGGGTGCTTCCGTTTATTCGGTAGGGTCGGCATCAGTTTATTCGGAAGCGTCGACTGCTACGTCCGCTTACTGGAGTGCAGACGCTACTTCTCAGAGGACGAGATCCAGAAATGGGTCAATATACTCCATCAGTTCAGGCGAAACCGAGAGGGATGTCTCTGGGGAGCCTGAGCACAGCGAAGTCAACCAAGCAAACGGAGCCTCGGATCCACAGAGGCTGGCATCTGTATCAGGTTCGATGTCCGACACAATGACGTCGAATACGATGCCTTCAGCTTCGGTATCGACCTCGACATCAATATCGGCATCTACCTCGACGTCGGGTACATCCTTTGCCTCGACTTCGACGATTGGTCCCGATTCTGTCACTGGTTCATTTGGATCCGTCGGGTCAATCTCAGAGCTGGAGGCCAAGCAATTCGACTTGAGCAAGTTCGGCATCCGTACGGAGACGCAGACCGGCTTTGTACTTGCGCCGCCCCCCTTGGGAATAGGTGCTAATAGAAATGGCACGGCTTCCCCCATAGTTGCGCCCTTACGAGTGAGCAAGTCGCCCAGACTGACGCCATCACCTGGTCTCCCTCCGTCATCACCACTTCCTGTGCCTCCCGCAACGTCTGGAGAAAACCCACGGTCTACGTCCGCATCTCCTGCATTGCCCAGCCCACTGTCCCCTGGAAAATCCGGGTCTCTCTCGCCGCGACCACCAATTCCTTCGTCTCTCGCCTCGCCTGGGTCTCTGCCACCTGGTTTACCAGGTTCGCTGGCGCCTGGGCAACGCTCCCCTGGTCTTCCAGGTCTGTCCTTTGTTGAATCTCGTAATCTTCCGTCATCGCTTATCACATGCTCAGGTTCTCTGTCACCAGGGTTTCGTTCACCAGCGTTCGCGCATGGGCCTAATGCTCAGTACACGTTCCCGTCTGGATCACGCTCTAATACCCCGAATCCATCTTCGTCTTTTACGAGTCCGTACAGCTCAATCCCGTCCCCCTCTTTGACAAGTCCACACGTGGGCCCGAATCCTAATCTAAACGATAATAATGTGCCTACACTACCCACCGTGCGCACGCCACCTGCATCTTCGTCTCCCTACGGTGTAGGTCAACCCCACAGTGCACCTCTTTCACCGCCACCGAGTTCGCCGCTACCTCCTCTGCCGGAGGCACCGTTGCCTCCGCCTGCGTTCCCTGTGATGGCGCTTCCTACACCCGGTGCTCCTCCCGCGATAGTAACCGTCGCGAGTGGGCAATTGTCCCCATTAGCAGCACCCTCGTCGACGTCGGGAACGTTGTATGCCGATGACCGAAATGGGCGGCACGATGGAGCTGGGATTAAGGACGGGCCATGGAACGAGATGGAAGACACAACGTGTTTGTCGACGCTCGATGCGTTCCGTCGACGGTTTGACGATTCGGCGGGTTTGGCGGATGGGTATGCGGATCCTTTGGAGGATGAGGAGGAGCGTGTGCTTGGCTTAGATGAGAGGGAGGATAAGAGAGGGGCGAGAATGAACGGGAATGAGAAGGAGGGAGAGGAAGATGCACATTCTGATGGGGAAGTGGGGATTGGGTTGTCGTTGATGGGTGCGTTGGGTGGTGAGGACGATGAGGATGAAGTCCGTAAGTGTGATGGGGAACAGACGAAGAAGACGAATAGTAGAAACGACAGCGAGTCGAGCGCGGGCGATGTGGGTGTGGGTGTCAACGGCAACGCCTCTGGTATTTCTGGTGAGAACGGCGGCACCACGGCTATGGCATGGACGCGCTATACGCCGACATTACCTATGAACGCTCAGGACTCGGATGGATATCGTCGAACCGGAGAAGAAGACAGAAGCGGAAGTGAAGGGGAAGACGAAGACGAAGACGAAGACGAAGACGACGGTGCTTACTGGGATGACATCTACGACGACTATCGGTACTCGCGTCACTCTCTCGCATCCAAGCGGTTCTCCGCTGCCTCGAAGCGCGTCTCTGTCATGTCCAAAGCATCTGGCGCCTCCAAGGCGTCGTCCAAAGCACGTGCGAACGCACCTCCTATGCCAGTTCCACCCGGCGATCGGCCGAGCTTTGATGCGCCTCGACCGAGCATTGGTAGCGATGCGTCGAGTGGTTTTCCAAGGCCTAGCCTCGAGAGTACTTCGAGCTCCATGTCTGCTTCGATGCCATTCTCGCGATCTTCGTTGACACGGTCGGCGTCGGACGAATCGACCCACGCGACACACGTGTTACCGCTGGCTGCCCAGTTCCCGGCTGTCCCGGCGCACGTTCCTGTGCGGACTGAATCGCGGCTGAGGATCGTTCATGATGGGTATATGCAAGGTGGTGATGATCACGGGGAGAGAGAGTTGCAAGTAGAGCATGGGTCCACGGAGGAAGATACTGGGGAGATTGGATTGAACATCGAGGTGGTCGATATGGCGGAGGAAGACGCTTCGCAAGGTCAGGAACTCGATGTGAGAAGACAACTTACGTCTTTCAACACGAACACGGCGCTCTCGCCGCTGTTGCATACGACGTTTGGATCACCGCATTCGTCGAGGTTCACGGACAATGAGGATGGATCGGATCAAGACCATTGGCGGAGGTATAGCAACAAATCGGGCAAATCGACGGTGTCGTCTGCTGAGGGACCGCCCAAGTCGCCGACTGATGGTGGAGGAATGGCATCTACGTTGAGGGCGAGGATGGAGGCTGAACGTGCTCCGTCATCTGTCACTGCGCCATCGCTTCTTGTATCTGCGCCTGCCCCCGATTCTTCATCGAGAGAGGAACCAGGGTCGCGTGCGATCGTCGTAGACGACGAAGATATAACCGGCATCAATATTACTATCAACGATTCCGCTTTGGCAACTGAGGTAGCATCTCCCCTGCCTACACCGTCCGTGCAGACTTCTAGCGTGGCTCAGACGACGGTCGCCACGGACCCCGCACTGGCCGTACCTGCAGCAGAACAATTGGGAGACGCAGAGAAGAGCCCCTTTTTAAGACCGCGTCCCCAATCCAGCCTGTCACCCCATCCGTTTGCTCGGACATCCCTATTCCTTCCGCACCCGAACGCGCCAAAACCAGTCCATCAATCACAAGGGCCCATGTATGGACGAGCGGCTCCCCAAACGTACACTTATCCGGCGCCTTCAGGACTTGTCGCGGAAAACATGACGCAATCGTCCATACCGCCCGGCACGACGTATTTTTCCACACACATCCTTCACCAACTTCGCAGCGTGTCGATCGCGACATCCCAAGGCCCGGCGAGGAGACCACCTCTGACGCTGTTCGCGCGATGCCAGCCCGATTTGAACTTGAGCATGGGCCCCGTGCCGATCCTGTTTTCGCTCGACCCGTTTCCACCACTGCCTACGGCACCAGCGAATCCACACATGAAAGTGGGAGGTGGCATGGGGATACCTTATCCGGCAAATATGACGCCTACGAGAGCGGCCACTGTTTCTGCGCCTGCACGTAGAGGTGGCGGTGATGTTGTGCCTCCGAAGGGGGTCGATTCAGGTGCCGGGGACTCGGCTATCCTGCGACTACCAAAATGGTCAGCGACGGCTATGACGAGCGTGGGTGGTCCCCAAGGAATTGATGCGGGTCCGTCGTCGCCGTCTTTACCGATCCCCAGAGAGGGATTCGTACCCCAGGTTGGCGCTGCTCGTCCGCGGTCGAGGTCGTTCTCTTCGTTTGGTGCCCATGTCCTTGCCCCTAAGCCGCAAGGGAGAAGGTCAGTCTAGTTCATCGTATGCGTGATTGGTTTCGTGAATACTCATGACAAATTGGTTCGTTCAGTCGGGAAGAGCCTGTGATGAAGGTGCAGGGTGTTGCCAGTGTCACTGCCCTACCACGCAAAGGGTCACTCCCACCTGCGCTGATGCCTCGACACGCACCGTCTCCGCTTGTTCTGCATAGCAACAACCCTGTTGTACAATCACCCGGTCTAAGCACGCCAACCAAAGTACCGCCGAGTCCGTTCACACAAGATCCTCGTACATACTCTCCGCAGTTTGTCGATGCAACGCAGGTCGCAAACGTGAATGAACTACTGGCTAGCCCGGTTGTGAGCTCCCCTTTTGCGAACAGCTCAGATAGGGAGAAGGACGTATCGCCTGTATTGGGACCCTCGGGTGTGATGCGCAGAACGTCGTTGTCTTCGTCGGACCCTCGTAACGCATTGTCATCACGCCCGATGATGCCAGGGCGGCAGGGATCGTCGGATGCGCCTCCTCGGAACGGTTCAGTCGAGGGACCGCCACGACAAAGCTCTGACTCGAGCGACTCACGTTCGTTGGCCTCGCCTCCTCCGATCCCTGAGGCAGCCTCCCAAAGCGCACGCCATTCACCACTCACGCACGAGCTCACCCTCAGGACCAAACTCAGTCTCCCAGCGCTTCGAATGAAGGCAAGCATACGGTCCAAGGTGGACGACGCTGTCAGTGTGATATCGTTCCCAGGGAGTGGAGAAAACGAGACGGTTCAGGTGCAAGACATGGACTTTGAACTTGTCAAGCCTTCTATCCCCCAGGTTACGGGTCGGGCGAGTCAGGAATCGACGTTGACCAGTCGCGATGTCGACACAGCCAAGCCTGACACGTCTCCTATTCTAGGCGACGCTGCTTCGATGCATTCCAGTGCGCCAAGGTCGCCGCTGGTCCCTACTGCCCCTGCCCCCACGGAATATGCCGAGTCTATTGATGCGCATCGGCAACGCGAATTGAAATGGATGGCGTTGTTCCCCACCGTTCCTCCGTCGCAAGCCCGCAAGAACAAAAAGGTCAGAAAATTGCTGCAAGAAGGGGTGCCTTCCTCGGTTCGTTACCTCGTCTGGTGCCATCTCACGGACAGCAAGGCGCGGGCGTTGCCTGGGGTGTATTCCAAGTTGGGCAAGAGACCCCCCGTTTGGGCGTTTTCGCAGATCGAGAAGGATGCGGCGGAGGGTTTTCCTGACCAGCCTCAGCTTCATACGGCGCATGGGCCTATTGTCTCGCTCCTCCAAGCGTATCTGAGCATGGTGCCCGACATTCAATATAGCAGTGGTAATGTTTTATACGTGCTTATCCGTAGACACGCCGGGGCTCACCTTTTTTTTAGGGCTGACGTCTATCGCTGGTCACTTGTTACTGCTCGCTCCCGAAGAGGATGCCTTTTGGATCTTTACTTCGATGATGGATGCGCACTTGCGCACTTACTTTTCGACGAACACCGTCCAGATCGAGATCGATGCGTCTCTGTTTAGCAGAGCGCTCGAAGTCATCGATCCTGTGCTCACGAAGAAACTGTACATGCAGCTGTCGATAGACCCTGCGAGCATCACGCGACCGTGGTGAGTACATTTTCTCCCTCAAAAGGCGTCGAGGTGCCGTCTCTCATTATGATTCAGGTTCTCCACGTTGTTCGTTGGAAGCCTTTCGGTGGATCACCTGCACCGAGTGTGGGATATATTTCTCTACGACGGTGAGTGGGCATGTTCTCCGAAATGTCGTCAAAGACCGACGGTCGACCCTTCGTAGGCATACCGTACTTGTTCCGTGTCGGTCTGGTCGTGGTCAACTGCGTGCGCCATCTTTTACTGCAAGCGGATACGGAGGAAGCTGCCTTGGCACACCTCGCTCGCCCACCTCCTGCATGTCTACCTTCAGCGACAGAGTTGCTCGTGCTTGCCGCGAACGTGAAGCTCAAGGACGACGACATCCGGAAACAGCGGGTCAAAATGGAACAACAACTCAAGAGGACGACGCAAGCGCGACCTCCAAACGGCGTGTCGATTGTGCAGACCGCTGCGATATCACTTCCAAGGGCATAACGCGCCTCACGATGTCGCCGCTCATGCCTCAAAGTGTATGTGTATGTTTGTCTTGTTTTGCGCGCATGCTTTTCTGTATGATGAATGTTGCGTTGTCAAAAAAACCCACCTCACCCCTCCTCCCAAAAAAAGGCATTTTTACCTTGTTTCCCCCGAGAAGATCCATTCTTTCCTTCTCGCCTCTCGTTTTTGTTTTCGTCGCTTTTTTTTTTGGACTTTGCATCCCAACAAAGAGTACCCCCTTTTACTCCCCCATACATTTAACGATGACCCTCTGCAAACCCATGATACCAATACCTTAAATAAACTTGTGTGCATACGATATAGCCAGCTTTTTTTTGGAGACCCCAATACTTATTTCTTGTTTCGTTGACCTCGTTTTTCTCGATGCGTGTTCAAAGACGGAAAAGACAAGACTTGAAGCTCGATGATAGTTACACCTCCTCTGTCTAATCAAAAATATCAATATCTCGTCATCTAGTTCATGATCATGTGTCGAACGAATTTTATCTGAAACTGGTGTCCACTGGCCATGTCACTGTCAATAGGCCCGAGACAATTCCAGTTGACTCATTTGGGGTTCATGGCTGAAAATCGACCGCAACGGACCCGCCTCGGGTCCTTCTGAAAGTTGGGCCAACGCCACCGTAACGAAAGAACAAGCGAGTCGATCACTAAAAGTGACGCCGGCGACGACATCGGGGGACCGGGGCTTCAAACGCCAATTTAGTCTGTGACGATGAACGCACGTCGTGGAGTTAAGATCTATCTCGCGTCGTGCAGTCGTAAAGCATGTCTTCCGGAGTCGGGCAAGTCGCCGTGTGCCACCTGGATATTGAAGCTGGATCTTGGTGGCACAAGGCGACGCGATGAACATCATCAACCCCCTCAACTCTACGCTGGGCTGTCTTTCAATGACGGCTCATGTACGCGGACGCGGACGAGGTTTTTTTTTTTCCGCACGTCGGTATGCTCTGCAAAGCCTTTTCCAAGGGTGAGATACGAAAACATCCAGGTTGCTCCGCGAGACGTTCACATGCGGGACACCGACACAGTTTCACTAGTGAGGGCGTACAAACTGTCCAACTTGGTCCCATACATTGCAAACCGCCTCGCGTCCTGCTCGTCGTCCCATCGCGCGAGGAGATCCCCGAGCGCCGGCGCTGCTTGGACGATCTCCGCTCGCGCCTCCTTGGCATACGGCAGTTCATAGCGCTGCAAGAAATGAAACGAGACGAGGTTGGACGGGTTATCCGTCTCCGATCGGAGTTCGTGGAGAGTTTGCAGTCGAGCTCGTTCGTCCGCCAGTCTCTCCTCGATCGTGGGTGGTATGTCGATCCTGCCTGACCACACTAATGCGAGCCATGTGCTCGTGAGATCTGCCATTGCGAAGGGTATAAAGGACAGTAAAGCGCCGATGAACGCCAGAGAGGTGTTACGGACATATACTACATGTCGGTAGAGCGAAGGGATGCGAGCGGGCCGGACACTTGACCCATCGGTGAGAGGGACCAACGAACATGAGGCTGCTCTCTCAGAGTTTGAGGTCGCCACAGCGGATCTCAGCACGCGGAGGTAGGGCACGTCTGGATAGTACCCAGTTCCGAACAAGACATAATCAACGTCGTCGATGGTCCTATCTTCTAGATGAACGACGATATTCCCGTTCGCATTTTGGCTATATCGCAAGACGGGGCCAACATCCTGGATTCGGTTGTCGGGGAGGGACGGGAATATAGATGTACGGCGTGTCGACCGATAAATGGGAAGCTGTGCGACCGGCGCGAGTTGAGCTGCCATTTCGTTGGCTGAATTGGCGTTGCCTATGACAACGACGCGCTGCCGAGCGGAGAAGAGATCAACACGCAAGATCGCGAGCGAAGACGTAGATCATACCTTGCCCTCGTAACCACTTGGACCCCTCCATGTCTTTGCGTGTCGAACTCTACCCGTCCGCTTGACATCGTCGAGACCCTCGATATCTGGATAATACTCGTTGTCGTACCACACCGTCGTGATGACGACCGCGTCCCATCGCTCCTCCATCCTAACGCCAATTCCAGCCTTGCTCTGATCGGTCATCACAACCCTCCAGCCCCCATCTTGGATTTCTGCGACATCGATTACCTCATGATGGAGCCTGATCTTCCCGCTTTCAAGCAGAGGACGCGCGAACGTGGCGAGATATTCATACGTCTCACGGAGCGTCGGGAACGGCTGGTCCTGTCTCGGTGGTGCAGGGAACGGATGCCCAGAGAAGGAGAGAAACTCAGGAATCACGTTGCCGATCAAGGCGGGGTACGCCGGCGACGGCCAACGTTCGTGGGATTGATCGTCGTGATGCCGTTTCACTCGTTCGTTCTCAACACTTGTCTGGAGATCTGGAGGTTGATACCTTGAAAATATGCGCGATCATCTATTCGTATCAGATTTTTCGTGGTTGAGACTCGGCCACTGGACTGACCATACGCCTCCGATGTTGTCTCGCCGTTCTACTAGTTGCACGTCGTCGAACTCGCCACGTTCGAGGAGGTTTCGTAGGGTCACAAGACCACAAGGACCTCCTCCAATGATCAGGACCCGCCGCGAGTTTGCCATGGACGAGCTTGGCGAAAAGACGGAGATAGTAAGACACAGCTTTCATCACAACGCACTTGGAGTGTGGCCCGCCGACGCCGTAACCAGAAATCCACCTGATTCGGTTCAAGTCATTAGGCTACACAAATACCAACTTGAACGTACCCGGACCATACCCGACATTTGTATTGTGCTTTACAAATTGCAGAACGGTCGGATCACTGATGAGTCGCTGAAGAACCTGTCGGTACGTTTTGAACCGGAACTTGAAGTCACTCGCTTGGATCGCGAGTTTTGCAGAGCGGGGCGTAGAACCTGACCCCGTGGCTCGCAATTTGCTTGTGTACAGGCTTATTAGTAAATTGGAGTTCAACGTACATCAAACCCCTGGACCTGTCTACCGTCGGAATTGTAACTGAAATGAAGCAGTCATTTCCTTCGTTGTGCCGTTACCTTTTCAATAATTTGTAGTTGCTGCCGAGCAACGTTTGAACGGGACGGAGGATAAGGATCACGAGTCGATTAATACATAGACAGAGACAAGTACATACACAGTTACAGATCAGGTCAGAAATTCAACTAAATAATCCAAACTTTCTCAAGGTCTCTGACCACTTCTTTGGAGTTCCAGTCCACCGACTCCTGCCCTTCTCTACTTCCGAAAATTGAAACGTACCCGGCATTCTCAGTTCTGATTCGTCACTCGCCGGGGTTTGGGAGCGAGGGGTGTCCACATATTTCACCGACAAATCCTTGTTGAGAACCGACCCTATCTGCTTCGCCTCAGATTCTGCCGACTGGCCCAAGCTCTGTCCCCCTTGACTCGAAGCCTGTGCGCTCAGCGACGTGTCACTATCAGCTTCGTCCTTCAAGCCGGCCACACCGGCCCCAGTCAAGGATTCGTCAGCAGAAGAAGAACCTTCCACCTCACCCTTTTCTTTTGTTTCACCTCCTTCAGGTCCAGTCACATTGACATTCGTGTTGGCTCCTGGGTCGGAGCTCCCGAGACTCAGTTTCGTGAATGACTCTGAAACGTCGCTTGGGCTCCCTTCATGTGACGGAGTGTTGCTGCTGAGACCTTCATCGCAATGGATGTGATCCATTCCCCATCCTCCACTAGCAGAGCTCGAGGCACTCGATGCTCTAGAGTGCTTGCCAAAGCGGTGCACAGCACGTGCAGAAGCAATGGCGGAGCGCCACCGCCTTTTGGCATCAAAGTGGTCGCGCAAACCAACACCAACGTCGTGCTCCGTCGATGCCTTGTGTCCTGTCAACCACTGGTCATCCCCGTGTCATGAGTGAAGCCGCGCCGTGTAATCGAACAAGACAATGGCTTACGTGATTATTATACGCTTCAAGTGCAGTCGGTCGTTGCGCCGGATCCGGGTTGAGCAAGAGTTTAATGAAGATTTTGGCTGCACACTTGTCAGTAATGAAGGATCATCCGGGTAAGAAGCGGCGTCCACCTTCATCGGATATCTTGCACCAATAGCGTTCATGGAACTCGATCCTGGCTTCCGTGGTCTCCCGGATCATTTCTTTCATGTCTTCTGCTCTGAACGGCGAGTAGCCGCATAACAAGACATATGTAATTACCCTGCGTGATACCAGGATGTCAATAGCGATACTTGTGTGGTCAATAAAGTGACACATACCCTGTCGACCATACGTCAACAGCCTTGCTGTGCCCAGTCTTGTTCAGAACTTCGGGTGCGACGTAGCCGAAGCTGCCCGCCATGGAGTGCAGCCGTTCTTCTGAAGAGTTCAGATGTTTAGCGCTACAATCCATCCCTTTATAAACGGCTTTCTATTAGAAAAGAACATATGGACACACATTCCAAAATCGGCGATGACGATGTCGCTGTTCGGGTCCTTCGTTCGGTAGAGAATGTTTTCGGGTCTACGATTGCACGTTATAGAACGTGACAGACAGCGTGGTGAATATACCTACTTGAGGTCACGGTGGACGATATCGTGGTCGTGGAGGTACCCCACACCTGACAATACAGACCTAACGGTGGTCGAGTGAGACTGACGTACATCTGAACCGAGATAACAAACCGAATGACAGAAACAGCATCTTTCTCCGTAAATTTACCCCTCTTCAATATCCGTTCAAAAAGCTCGCCACCAGTAGCAAGCTCGAAAGAGAGGTAGTATTTACTCCTCGACTCAAACCAATCATAGAATTTTACCTAAAAAGAGGGGCGTGACGATCAGTCGGCGTTTGTGAGCGTGAGATGGCGAAGACGGACGATATTCGGGTGATCAAGACCTTTCAACACTTCCATCTCACACCATACGGCTTCTTCGTTGCCCTTGACCTTTTGTTTCGTAATCACCTTGAGAGCGACTTCCTTCGTGATCACGGCGCGCTGGTTTGGTGAAGAGAATCCCGGGCCACGATACAGGGCCGCATTCAACAGGGGTATCGACAAGTTACCATGGGGAACGTCGATGGGACTCGGGCTCGACGATGCAGATGCGCCCTGTCGCGCTATGTCGATTTGGTCGGCTGGGACATGCCAGGTTGCTCTCTATTAAAGACGGTAAAGCAGGGGAAAAAATCAATCGTCAGGCCTCGATAGAAACGGCCAGGAGCAGGTATCCATCGCCCATAACCCCGCCGACGACATGCATGGGTTGCATTGCACGAACTCACCATGACTTTGCCGAACGTCCCAGTTCCGAGTACCTCGTGTACTTCATATAGTTGCTTCTTCACGAAACTGGGCGGCTGGGGTAAGAGTGCGTCTTTGAGTGATAGATGTTTCATGTCTTGGATGTTAGGGTGTTACAGGTAAGCCTGTCCAATGTAGTCCTGCGTGGATACGGATTCCTTGAGAGGAGCGAGACCTGAAGGTCGTCAAAATACGAGTGGTTGTGTCCAAATAGCCAGTTCGCAGGATGAGTGGGGTGGGACAAAGGACCCCATTTTTTATGCAATTGTTGCAATCAACATGTACAGCAACACAGCATGGGCGTATCTTATCAGATATGAAATTGCTGTAACTACAGCTGTGGAAAATCAACAATGCATTTATACGCGACGCAGAGAAAGCAAATCGTCATCGATACAACGAGCCAAAAATCAACAGAGCAGAAAATATGGTCCTTGTTCCTCACGTCAAAGGAATCGCCCGGAGCCGATAACCATGCCCGTCAACACCCCAAGCTTCCAATTGTTGGCTCCACCCTTCGCCGACACCGCTCGTCCAGGCGACGGAGTTGGTGAAGTGACTCCGCCACCACTCTGCGTAGCATGAGCTGCGACAGATGTCGCAGAAGCAAAACTGTTGTCATGTAATGAGCATAACGAAGGCCAGTATAAGCAATAAGGCTAACGCAGAGCTGGCGGCTGCTGCATTCGAACTTGCGTCAAGCATCACACCATTGACAATGTACATGACGCCGTTTGATGTCAATACATTCGTCTCCACGATCTCGACTTGGTTGGATCCTCCAACGGAAACATAATATCCTGTAGAGTTGACGGAGAAAGCGTAAACCTGACCACCTGCTGATACAAGAGTGGTGTTGGGAGTTATTTCTGTCGAGTAGACCGTTGTTCCGTTAATGTACTGTTTGACGTAATTACTTGGCCATGTATCAACAACACGAAAGTGGGTGACAAACGTGATTGGAGAGAACGTTTAGAAGTGCTGTTGCGTTATTGGAAAGACCAGAAAGGGAATTTTGAGCCGCTTGTACACCTTCATTGTCCGGTGCGAACAACGTGTAACCGTGGGCCGAGCTTAATTTATCGAGAAGGGAGGGACCATTCGGGAGAGTCGTAGAATTTAGAATAGTTGCGAAATCTGTAAGGTCATACGACGCGTTGTTCAGTATAGTAGAAACATTGGGCGGGGGGATCAGCACAGAGTCGATCGCTAAAATTGCAGTGGTGTTGTAACTTGTCGCATTCACGACCGTGACGTTTGACCTGAAATCAGGGAAATTAGAGACAACAAAAGGGAGACAACAGTAATCACTCTTGGTTGATAACGAAAAGTGACCGATTGGTATCACACTTGGACCAAATCAGAACTTGGGACTGGTTTCCTTCAAGCGTGACAAGACTCGAGTCGTTGAGTAGAGTGCGTCCGATCGTCACATTTGGGTACGTCTTAGTCTGGTTGACGTAGTTACCCGGGACAATGTGGTACGAGATAAGATTTGCCAAGGCAGTCTGGTTGTTAATGATGGCAGGGTTTATTGAGGACACTGTAAACAAGGTAAGAAGAACAGCTGATCCTTTAAGAGCAACATACAAGCGCTATCTGTGGGCGCAAAAATGGTGTTGTTTCCTCGAGATAGTTCAATGAGTAAGTATCGGCCAGTAGTGGTACCGTTCAAGGACAATGCCGCGTGGACGAATTGATCAAGACCACTTGCATTAAGAGCCTTCAGGAGACCATTGAGATAACCCCCTGCGAGCACGGCGGGAATAAAGGCCAAGGCTACGAGCGGTGATGCACCGATGAACATGGTCGTTTGAGAGATCGCGAAAGGACATTAAGGGGGTGTCTACTTCAGACAAACTCCCCTCTCTTGATGTGACGCAATGCGCAGTGGGGGTCGTGAAAGCCAATTCACATGCAGGTTATTAGGGGACCATGTCGAGACCATGGTAATCTAATCCGTAGTGATTCGCCGAGCTACTGAATCAATGAAAGACACGAATCCACGTAGAGAACGTGCACTACCTCCAGCAGAGCGGAAGCCACTCTTTTGTTTCGGAGAGACCTTGAACTGAAACCAACTTAGACGGCTAATGTGATTTGCAAGGCGGCCCGACAAGAACGCCCACGGGCCGCGAACTCCACACGCGGCAAATCCCGGAGAGGTCGTGTTGCCGCGACAGTGGGTTTTGCTTAACCAGTCACACGCCGCTCAGTTCCCAAGCTCCAGTTCTAGCAAAAAAACCCTGAACCATTGTTGTATCATTCGATGGCACGCCGCGCACCTCCTCAAAATGCCGCCATGTTCGGCGTACCTCCACCACGACGCGCTCTCAACGACCCCAACGAGTCCGCGTTCTCCCGGTTCATCCGGGAGGAAGTATTTGCACCAGAAAAGGTCTTGGGGAACATCAATATATGCACGGCAGTAGGCATATTTGCGGCTGGGGTGTTTGCTGCCAGGACATGGGGAGACCTTTTAGTGCCTGCATAACTAGTTTGCAGTCAGGTGGCCGTGTCCAGTGGGGCCTAACGTTGCACCATGACTCGTAATGTGGGTGTCATGTCCATCCGATCCACCGGAATCTCTGACCCAATTCCACGTAGGTTCTTGTGCGTTTTTGTAGTTTTGTCCAGTGCAGTCATCCCTCTACGCACAAAAAACATAGCTATGTTCCCGCCGTAATGTGTTGTCCTCAGTCATAGAGAGGATTACAAGCACTAATACATCATGAAATCGCGTCGTGAATGTTCTTCGTGTCTTTGATTCTGCAGTTGACTGGTTTCGTCGGACAGCCGCTGGTAAATAGTTTCGAAACCATGATTCTCATCCGTTTGTGATCCATGAACGCAACCACCCGATACTGTCGGCGTAAGGTCATGCGTTTCCTTGGCATCCTCCACCTACAGGCTACCGTTCCGGCAACATGACATCGGCAACTTGCGCAACAGTCAGTCATGCCGTAGCCATTGAATTGTTTTATCCCTTCACTGACACAATCGGAGTCGGGTATAAGGTGTGCTTGTCTATTTGTTCCTCCAAGCTTCAAACCTTGTTCCAGGAGATACCGACCGCCCATGTCACGGATTGGGTTCAAGTTCTGAAAATGGCACTGAAAAATTGAATTTGATTTTTCATTTCTCAAAAATTTCGAAATTCTGGTTGCTCAAGCGCTCAAGGGAAGGCGTGCGTTGTGAACAATGATTCAATTGTCCACGCCCGAAACCCCCGTTACTTGCTCCGACCCTTTTTTTTTTTTTTTTTTTCTGTCTCAGCGACCCGCTGACTCATGAAGGTGCTCCACGACGAGTGTTTGATCTCTTGATGCGGTCAGCCACGGATGTGCCCGCGGACCAGAGTGCTGGTCACGGCCGCATCCTTTCCCCTCACAAAGCTTGCTTCTCTCCAACATCTCAGCATCACAACTTGTTGCTTACACGCTCGAGGCTTGAGTGACATCCCGATACCGTGGTCTAGGACATGTTTTGCTTATGCTCGACTCCGTCTCCTTGCTTGGTGAGGTGGATATCATTGTCCATATGCTTTCTCGCGTCCACTTATTTTTGTTGGGTTCCAGGCAACGTATCCCGGTGTATCCCGGTGTTTCGTCAGGCGCGAGCGGTGGCACTCGACAACGTTCATGCATGCATCTCCTCAGTACGAACTTTCGACCTCTCACGTACTGCCATCTTGACTGAAGCGGAATCCGAATCTCAGAAAAGAAAAAAAAAAGCAAAAAGAAAAGACAGGTCCGCAGCACAAGGCCTCGTGTCTCGAACCTTCTAATACCTCGAGGGTTTGATCTTGGCGTTGCCGTTCGGTGACAACATGGAACAGCCATCTTTCATGATTTTAGCTGTCCGGTGGAGTAGTGTCACGCCCACTCGTTGTCGGATCACCTGGGGAAAGACGTACGAGCCATTATTTGTCGGATGATCGTGTGGCTCAACCCATTACGTGCACAGCGGCCCATGAAGCCCACGTTTCCGCGACCGATTTTACCGCACGGGGACAAAGAACACGACCAATTGAAAATTCATCGATAACGATCAGGCTGGCACGGCATGCAGGCCCGGATCATGGTGATTCTAGGGCCTTTCCATTCCTGTGTTGTGGAGGAGATCAGTGTCCGGAGAATGCGAGGTGAATTCTACGCGTGCGTACGACAAGCCATCCCTCCCCCCCTTCCCCCTCCCTTCTTTTTTGTTTTTTATTATTCTCGCCTCTAAATCGACACGTCTCCCAGCCATGGACCCTGTCAAACGTAACATCAAATGTGTTGGGCTACCGTGAAATAGAGAAGGGGGCCGTTTTTCTCTTGGCCGAGTTTCATCTCCATGTATCCCGTCGCGCAGAGGGTGTGTGTCGGCTGTGCCCACGGCCATGGTGGCCGTCAGGCACAGCATTAATATACCTTCCGCCGACCTCGTGTCGGCATATTTAGCCTAGGGTCCTTTGGAGCCGCTGTCGTGCGTCCACCTTGATCTCGAAGCACGGTTCATATAATCATGCATGACTACACCCAACCGCAATTTTTTAATCTTCGCGATGAAGGCGCAAGGAGCAACGATGGGCCTCGACCATCGAAACCCACCGGCGATAGAAGGGGAGGTGTAGCGTCTGCTCGTCGTCATCCACACGGAGGAAGCACTACACCGTGTTGAAACGCTACATGGTTGCCGCTCACCGGTGCACCCCTGATTGTCGTTCGCGCTCAAACTTGAATCCATAGCCCGATCATCGGCACCTTGTTAGGAAGGTCACCGCATGATCAGAAAAGAAAAGAAAAACTCCGTGAAGCCCGAACAACTAGATCACGACAGGGTTATATGTTGACGCGTTTAAAATACAATTGCGGGATAGAGGAAAGCAGTATCGATGAGGATGCGACGACGATGTAAACGATAGCAAGTAAAAGGAAAACCAAAACATGGAATGCTAGTGACAGTCAGAGTATGGAATTGTCTGGTGCCAAAAATCTATATGACAACCACCGTCCTGTTTCTAGGCGCGATTTATCTCTCCCTTGGCCAGTACCGCATTTGCGAAGGGTCTCCCCCTGGTCCAGCGGGGGGTGGCGGTGGGGTGGTCGATCGCACCTGAGGGTACGCAGACACAGGTTGACCGGGAGGGAGGGCGAGGGGAACGGTTCTCGTCTGTGGTTGGTATGAACCAGTAGCAGAAGACGAAGCGGAACTGTATGCTTGTTGTAGGGTTGGATATGATCGCCCTGAAACCGGGTTTCCTTGAATCGGCGCGACAGCACCGTACTGCTGAGACGGAACCGAAATAGGTTGAATGGAAGACGACGAGAAGCCTTCCTGGGCATTGCTCTGTGGCGGATAGAATGGTGAATTGAGCGTCGGGAAGCCGAAGTTAGCCGCTGATGTTCCCGAGGAACTGGATGGGGGAATTCCCTCCGATGCAGTTGTATTGGTCCAGGCATGCGATGACACGGGCTGAGGATACCCACGGTGCCTGTCATCCCCGCCGAGGTCTTGGCTGTTCTGTGACCAATGCGTCCGACTTTGATCGTCCCTTGGACCTGACCACACTTCTCCAGCAGAACTTGATTCTGGGAAGTAGGTTGATGATTGCGCGTGGTGTTGTTGGGCAGGCAAGTATGGATGGTAGTAATTTGCGCTGTGATCTGATCCGCGGGAGGCGGACGAGATAGACGACGCCAGGCCAATGTCAGGCGTTACACGACCCGGACGAGACATATACGAAACTCGCGTGTCACCAAGGGAACGGTAGGGCACACCATCAGAAGGCTGGTAGCTGGATGCTCTCGACTGGGTCGTGGGGTAGGTTACGGCCGAAGGATCCGCGGGCAAATTTGGATAACGAGCGTCCTGCCCGCCGTAGCGGGAATCGTCCATGTCAGCTACGTCGACGGGAGATACGTCATTGTAATCTGGGCCTCCAGAACATTCGTCTACGACGTCTTCGGTGGATGCTTGGTCCGTGGAGAGACCAGGAGTAGGATCAGTCTTGCGACGTTTCCGGCTGTTGTTCGGCCGCCTCTTGTACACATAGTCTGGGTACTTCTGATTGAAATTATCTTTGAGCAGTTTGGCTTGATCGAGGTAGAACTGTTTCTCGGACTGCACGATCACGAAATCGACGGTCAGCAACTGATGATGAACGTGTAGAAGCAACGTTCTGACCATGGTCATCCCGTTCCATTCTCGACTGAGAATCTTGCTCACTTCCCCCGTGCGCATCGATTGGTTCTCCGCAGCGACCTGTGGCCGACGTCGACGAGCGAATATCATGAATGCGTTCATGGGTCGCTTAGGAGTACCATCGGCGTTTAGCGTCTGCGATGTCAATGCAGTATTGGAATCGTCTGCGAAGAAATGAAAAAAAGGTTGAGATGACGAGGGTACATATAACACGTACCACCGACGCTAGGCTCCGTCCTGTGTGGCTCGGGATACAGCAGATAACCCTCGTCGTCGTCTGAGCCAGCAGCGGACCCGTGGTCATACATGGACCCGGAGGACTGCGACGCAGCATGGTATCGGCCTTGGAAGCCTGGGTCGTTGGCTTGCATGTCAGCGAAAGCGGACAGCACCGAGGGCCACTCGAGGAGAGCGGGTAGATGTAAGGAGGAGTGGATCTCGTTCTGTGAAGGTCAATGATCGGCAGAGAAATCCAGTCGGATAACCAACTGGACGGGACGGGGCTGAACCTCAAAGCACGGAGCAACTCTTGGCCAGGGGCCAGAGTTTTCTATGAGTTTGTTGTCGTACGGTAGCAAATAAAAGCATGGCAAGATAGACGAAAACCAACAGGCGAACTAAGTCTGATCGCACATGGAGGGTGAACCTTGGTCCCTTGGATTCGCGGAGCTCGTGGGTCCGCCGGCTATGACACCGCTTGGTCCATGATTGAAACTGAGCGCTCATAGGAACACTTCTTCACCCAAGCACAGTCATTTCTCCGGCCTCGAGGAATCTCCAAGGACAGGTCATACGTTCCGGTCATCCAGGTCCAATCTTGGATCGAATCCCGCTCCTATTTACGCCAACCGCGATCTTGAGTCCGGCCCCTTTGGGCTAGATGCTTAGGGAGGGCCCTTTTTTTTTTCCAGGCGCTCAGGGCCCCCGAAAACACACGACGCGTGTTACTGAGACTCGTCCAAGGAAGGCTATACTCATGGTGAAGACTCTCCGGGTTCCAGGTCCCGGATTGATGCGTGACTCGTGCGTTTTATGAGGCTATACTGGTGCCCGGAATCCTGGCTCGGGCCCACCTGGATGTGTGCTTCTGGTCAATGTTTACCGCAGCACGGGTACAATAATATTATCGGTCCCCGCCGAGTAGAGAGCCGCGGCGGAGATCGTTGCGTGAATGTCTGTCGTAGTTGTATCTTCACAAATTAACCGAGCAAATTCTGCGCTAGAATCATTGTCAGCTCGGCCCCGTCAAACGTGCACCTTGCTGTACCAAGTTCTGGATGCATTTCCGATCCGGAGAGTTCCGACATGTGCAGACTCACGACGACCTTCTCTCTTGTCGTCCAACGCACCGCGTCCTGCATCTATCCTGCGTACCGGCCTAATCATGATCTATCAGAAAAACTCTACCTCAGGGTGCACCCTAAAAAAGTTTTGCTCGCAGCGATATTATGTACCATTTGCCGCCGTGCTATCTCCCGCTTCCGATCAAAAGGCATCATTTGCGAGAGGCTTATTCGCCAGCAGGATAACGTTGCCCAGACAGCCCGTGCTCCAATCGTGCATGCCAGTTCGTACAGCATGGATACAACGTTACAGAACAGGTGGAGTGCATTCAACACCTCCTCTTCTTTCCCGTTCTGTAACCTTGTCATGAGTCCACCTCCCCGCATGCTCGAACCAGCAGATCTTCAGGACAGCTGCAATTTGAAATACCTCAACTCTCAAACTCGGGCGTTTTTTCGCATTGCTCAGCCTTGTAGAGTGGCCCAAGCCAAGTCTTCTCGGTCGATCGACCTGCGTTCATGTCGCAGTCCATTGGACAACGCAGTCCCGCCCACAGATTGTGATCTGATTGTATTATGTATGTGTGCAGCCGGTTTTACGACCCACCTTAACGCACGAGGGCTGGACGATCTCCGTCTCGGAATCTTGCCCTAATCATTAATATCTGCGTGTATTACAAGAATTTCATTTGAGCGACAAGGATAGGTACCAAATTTCGCCGATGACGAGGAACGAGGCCCGTATATCCATATTGCGATAAACGAGGGGCTCGAAGAAGCCAGATTTCTCATACCGTCGCAATCCGTAGCGCACATCAATCCATGGAAGATGTAGGTGCAGCATGGAATGCATCACTGATAATGTGCCTTGCATCAAGACTGGGTTCCATTGCCTCATTACTACAATGAAAACCTGCCTTTGGGGAGACACAGCCATCATTCGCGTGGCGGCAAAGAGACGAGTGCGAGGTCGACGAGAATGAAATTAAAGAAACCGTGGAATGCGCGCAGCGTAGCATTATTTTAAGGAGCACGATGTCCAGGAACCGGGCAATGGTAGTGTGAAAGGCTTAACAGTCCGCGGCGACTTGGTTTCTTCTCTCAAGTCTCAACGGACTTGGTTATCTTTCCGAGAAGATGCCAGTCACTGAGCATGTTTCGCTCGCTGACGTAACACCTTAGTGACGATCACCAAATCCCGTTTGCCTGTCTGAAGTTACGAGATACAAGGATACTGAGAAGCATGAGCTGTTATAGCCTGAAACTGCACCTTGTACTTCTGCGGGTTTCGTAGATCAATTAATGCGTCGTCATACGCTTGCTGCGCTGGCGAGCAAACCTAGAACGAATCTATCGGGAAACTCCGAGCCACAAGACGTTAACGTGCATCCCTGTCACTACGAACCCAGGGTCCTGCTCGGTTTTGGTGGCTAGAATCACTGCGTTATCGATATCCGCGCCGAAGAACCATATAATTAACCACTCACAGCCCTTTTTGCTTGCACAGAAGACAGAGAGTTTTTGGCTGGCAATCACCATGTGAACCAGGTCACCTAAGTGAGACAGCTCCGCTCCGCGGGGGCCGCATCCCGGAAGCCCGACCGCACGCAACTTGCTGCTCGTGGGTTAGAGAGAGAGAGAAAGTAGACAAAAATTGAGAGATAAGTCAGATATGGGTAGAAGTTGTTCTTGTCAAGCCCATCAGAAGATCCCATCCATCTTTGAACGAGATTTCAAATCGAGTCCGGAGATATCATCAAAGACTTATCCGAGGCCTGGGTATCCCTGGCCACGGATATTTCTATGCGAAAACACCCGAGTCTGGCTGAGATTGCCCGGATCAATTGGTCGCTCGGATGCCGGTCTGGGAGGAACCGTGAAACAGTCTCAGAGTCGTATATACCTTGGACTTTGGGGGCGTGACGATAAAAGATCCGATTGAAAAAAAGAAAATATACACTGTCACCACGGCTCGAGCTGACAGCACCCTGAGCGGGGACGGAGTGAAGGGAGCGTCTGCCCGCGGGCATTTCACCCAGCATCTTGTGATTAACATATTACATACAATACCTACACAACTTGAACCTTGAAGATTGATTACATGATATACATAAACATGCTGAGTCAAGGGTAATATTAGCTTTGTCCTCCACGCAACGTTTAGCTCTTCGGTTCTGATCATTTACAATCCTCTGGCATTCTGATCGATGAAAGACACAGTCGTAGATGCAAGTAAGTTCCGGCTTCACTACGTATTAGCCTAACCGCCGTTGACCATAATCAGACTTTCCAAAGACTGCGGACGGACGGGTATACCATCTGGAGATAAAGGCTGGCGAGGTGGCAAATAGGATCGTGAGGTTTCACATTCGACGTCATTCGCACCCAAAGTGTCCTCAATGGGTCATGGTTGTCCTTGGAACCAGGTCACTGTTGGCTCGCTTTCGCGTGCTGGACAGGTCGCGTCATACTTTGACCCATTCCCCAAGCCGTTTTCATTACACTCCGAACGGGGGTTTCTGACAATCACAGGACGATACAGGGGTACCCCCGTATCTGTCGTGTGCACCGGCATGGGTGGACCTAATGTAGACTTTTTCATCCGTGAAGTGAGAGAGTGCCTCCAAGGCGACATGTTGGTCATTAGGTAGGCTTTCTCGGTTCTTCTTTATGTCAGTCTCGGATATCCATTTTACCCAAAGGTTTGGATCATGCGGCTGTCTGACAGACTTGCCGGTCGGGTCTCTCGTCCTGCCTAAAGCCAGCATTGCGGTCACAAGAAACCTGGACTTTGATTTCGCAAACGGGGATCACTGGAGGGTCCCTTATAGGCTCAGTAAACCGGTGAAGCGAATAAGCGTTGGCACGAAACGTCATTTCTCTGACAATAAATTTTGCCGTGAAAGATACCCGCGGACTCGGAGCTCATCGCGACCGTACGTTCCAGGTATTTGTGATCGTTTGAGAGCGACTAGACCTTCATAGCAGCTTCAACGTGCACTGGAATCTACACGACCAGTTGGTGCTTCTGTCCCCATCGTCTCCAATACCGTGAACGCATCTACAGACAGGTATACCGACATCACCCGTGTTTAGACGTCATCTAGAGCTGAGATGACCTCGATAGCTTCTACTCTTCTCAAGGTAGACAGACCTCGTTTCAAGATTACAATTCGGGTTTGATAGACCACTTGAAGGAAACGATACAGGACATTACCACGTTTGAGGTAATTTTTGCGGCCTTGAGAGGGACTTAGTCTCTTGTTTGGAGGGGGCATTCTCATCGTTGCATTGTCTCTATGTGTAGATGGAGACTTATTGGGTGTTTCACCTTGCGGCAAGCTGGCGAGGACTCTCAAGCCCCTCACCCGCACTGAACCCGCCGTTGACCGCGGGCCCAGTGTTTCCAATTGCTGCTTCCCCCCATCCAGAGACCGCCCGCACTGCCCTGCACGGGCCGCAACCCATAAAGAATATAATACAACAACCATCGATAAGAGCGGCCGCGGTTCAGATGGTTTTCGCGTCTCGACCTTCCAGAGAATTTATTACCCCCGAGCACGTCTCGAAACTCGAAGCGTGGAGCGGTCTAGCAGTATTGGAGGCCCTTCACGCCACAGATATCCCGCAGGACGTACGTGTCAACAAGCTCACGTCCACAGCACACGTAACTCATTTTTTTGGCTTGCGTAGCGATTGCACCCCCAGAAAGGGAGTGTCTGGGACACGGAGGGCATTCCTTTGAAGGCAGCACTGTGAAGCACCGCTTATCTGGGGTAACCCCAGACAGCGCATAACAATAAGATTTTTGGAATTACCAATCCTGTTTTCCTCCTCAGTCCATTGCCCGCATTCGCCCGGTGAACAATAAACATAGTTGAACAAATCACGAGTTTCGCCGCGGCAAAAATGCAATTAAACGCCACATCTCTTTCACAGCCAAATTGGTCAAATTGAACTATACTGTAGGTTATGGACGACCAACCAACGTCGCCTACTCGATCGCTCCGCCCATTGGCGATTATTCAGATCTGGCGATATTCGTTCCTGAATTTGGTCCTCAAAGACTTGCAAACAACCAGAGTTCCAAGCAAACGGTGTAAAACATCACAGCATTACGGGACCAGGCACAATGCATTCAGGGTGCTGTGGATCAACGGACATTACAGAACGCTGACTATTGACAAACAGGCTGCAATGTAACGTAGTTTCGGTGAAGTGTGTCTTTCATCCAGTGACGAAAAGTACTCACAGAATCCACGTTGACGACCGAACGCGCACATATTTGTGATTGGCGACGGTCATCTGATGATGACCATCGTTCCCCATCTCCCCAGCGACAGCGCTTCGTGATGGCTAATTTGCGGGCAGTCCTCTAGATGAACGCAAGCGAGGCGGCTAGGGTGCAATGCTTCCTGCATGGGGATGAGGGTAGATCTCGATGCACCGTTCGCAGAAAGTCCATTGGGGTCAACACGCTGTTGTGACGGCTTGGTTCCAGCATTACGCATCTTCTTGAGTGGCCGTATTTTTCGACCTAGCACCGCGGAAGCGATCACCTCAGTTTCGAGTGCTTCCTTTTGCTGTTCGTCTCCGTCGTCAGATGGAGCGAGCGACCTCGTGTGCACGGTTGACCACAAGGTTCTAAAGTCAAAATCGGAGCAGCTCCACAAGATAAGGTCTTCCAATCGTGGGCATACGCGCACACCGCATACTTTGGTACGAACACCTCCCGTCAGGGGAACACAGCCGTATGCTTCTGCTAGAGCGTCCAACATCACATTAACCCCTGTGCACGCCCCTAATGTCAGGGAGAGGAGGTTGGGCATGTACCCGAGCATCGACTTGCCATGGCCGGGTGAGATGTCAAAATTGGATATCGACAGGTGGGTAAGGTGCGGGAGGCGGGGATCCCTGAAGATGGACTCCAGCCTAGGAAAGGAGGGAAACCCGGATTCTTTGCGTGTATGCTGACCGACGAAGGCGATATCAAGTCTAGTGAGGGAGGGGAGAAGGAATTGACGTAACGAGTAACCGAGACTGTCTTCGTTTTGGCAATTCACGTTTAGCTCTTTGAGGGCGTGGAGCACCAGTACGTTCGAAAGTGGTTCAGCCTGGGTAAACGAATCCCGGTCATGGACGTGGTTACCGCGAAATTGGGTAACATCAAAACGTTTAATAGGGGACTGGGCAATCGAAAGATCCCAACGTTCGAGTCCGGGGAGAATCATGAGTGACATAAACGGGAAGACATCCCTATGATACGCGTATTTCCACTCGAGACGCTTCAACTCTGGCAATTCTATGCAAGAGACGACCGCCAGGTTGTGTGGCTCAGTGGCGTCATGGGGTAACTGCCCGTTCGTCGGGAGTCTTGTGATCACGTCCCACACAGGGGTCACTCCGATCAAAGAAAGTTCGCGGAGCTGAGGAGTATGTCTCAGAAGGTTGACGAGCTGGGACATCTTGAGTGTGAAGTGGTGTAGTCGCGTCGAATGCGATTTCTTAAGTGGGTAGGATAGTTCAAGAGTGCGTATCGAGCGAACCAAGAAGGCAGGGAGAATTGACAGAGGCATTTGTTGCAAGCGGAGATGCCTGAGCATGGTCGGACCACCTGGGGGACTTTGATCTGTTGATAGCAGATCAGAAGTGAGGAGTTGAGTGCCTTCAAACGAAGGATCCAGGGTACTAATGGCGAGGTCTAGGGACTCCAGTTCGTGAAACTGGTCAGAAGCACGAGTGATACCTGTTAGGATGTGTTCCATGCTTATAGCGGAGCCACATTCATAGGTAAGTGAACGGAGGCGTCGACGCCAAAAGTACAGGGTTTTGATAATCTGAACCGACGTGGCTGCTTCGCATTCAACGAACGATGTGTTGTCGGAGGTGCTTGTACCGGGAGTGGAAATGAAACTGAAGGAAATGGGTGAATTCCCCGCGCGGTCCAAGAACACGCGTAGAGGCTGAGATATCCACCGGTGTGTTCGGTAAGAAATAAACGACCAAAGACGCGACGTCGCGAGGGCGAGTTCTCGCCAATTGTGGCATACATGCGAGATGAGGATTGGAGCAGAATTGTACGACGATTGTCCGATCGCCAGGTCGGCGCTCTCGTCCTCGGTGCGGATGAGGAAGATTTCGACGAGGAGTTCCGTTGGGAGCCAGTTGATCGGCTGCTTCTGGCTTTCAAGCTCTGTAATCTTTGAACCCAAGGCCTCTTTTTCCGCTCTGACGGAGCTTTGGAGCCTAACCATGTCCTCCAGTATGCGGGCAAAGTCATCCTCTCGGCGCTGCAGAACATTGAGCTGCGCAGTGAGCAGCTCAATCTCCTTATCGATCATTTCCGAGGTCCTCCTGGACATTCGGTTGCACAGATTCAGAAGAAGAGTGGGGTATCACTAGAAGTGATAGACAAACTGGTTGTTGTTCGTTGTGTAACGCGATGTCGGCTGCGAGGGGCGCTCGGCAAATTAGTAGCCTTTGTCACGGTGTTGTGGTTGTGCGTGGTGGTTTTACTCGCGAGCCACCTTTTGCATCCGCTTGGCAGTTCAACCTCTTCTATGATATGAACTCAACGGAAGCGTCACTTAAAAGTTTGTTTCATGGTTAAATCTTATCTTAGCTCTGGTACTCATTGATGTGCTCAGGACTAGCGATCAGAACGTTCGCGGTAGGCTCTCCTGCCACAACCTAGTGGTTCCTACTGGCATGTAGCGAGAAACCTCGAAGCACCTCGATATCCTGCGAACGAACCGCCTTAGCTTCTCACATGGAGATGATTATCTTCAACATTCGATGTCTGACGCAAGATCTGCTCCTCTCTTTGTTGAACGCATCCATATTCTCGGTCTGAATGTAGTCTTGCATATCTACTTTGAAGTTGTGGCAGTCTGGCTCGGCGTACTTGTGGTTCCAATGGCAATCTTGTCCATCCTATCGTCGAGTAAGCAACCTCAAGCCGGGCCTTGAACATGGCCCGTGGAGGGGATAGAATTGACGGCGCGTCTTTCTTTTCTTTCGTTCTGGTCTAGTAACTAATCTCTGATTTACGGGGACCAGCCCCAAGAACGGATGGAGTGTCAGATTCTCAACAGTTTCGATTACCCCTTCAATCATGACCGAATCATTGCAGTGGCCAGTATGGGCGTAGCATCGGATGAGCAGGGTATGTTATGACTTTTGCTACGTGGTTGTTTGACGTCACTCAGAAATGGTTTCTTAACAAAGGCTCAAACCCACGATGAGCACATCATTCACCGATTACAGAGTGGGCAGCACCCATGCTCATTTAACCAAGTACATTTTGGAATAGCACACAAACTACCATGATTGTCCACATTCTCGTCGTCTGCTCTCTATTCCCAGCACAATTGCGTCTGGGCAGAATTCAGCTCGATACACAGGTTCGAAACGATCAACTCCTCGTTCGCGACATTGTAAGTCCATCCTTTGATCTCCCTTCCATTCAGTGTGACCGTCGTCAGCTGCTGGACACCAAGAATGATGATCGTCTCGAGTTTCTGATCAATAGAGTATTCTCCTCTACTCTCAATATCCAATTTGCCATAGCTTGCGAAGAAGTTCAAAGTACGGTTCGCTTCCACAGGGTAGCTTTCACCGTCGTCAACGTAGGCATTGCCCCATGCAGTGCCCGCCATATTCAAAGATACGAGAAGCGAGTAAGGTCCCTGACGCGTCTCGTAGATCGTGTAGGCGGGTTCCTGGTGCAAGAGTAAGATGGAGCTATCTCGGATGTGGACGTTGATGTGGCTGATGGGAGCGCTCAGAGTTGTGTTTGCACCGGGAGTGGCGTTGACGACTGCGTGGGTCCACCAGTCACGCCAGACGACAGTACCTCTTCCGGGGAGGATACCTTGAGGTTCAATTAACTTTCAGCTTGTAAAAGCTTGCATAGGTATGGCCGGGGACGCACCGTCAACTGTGGTTGCTCCAGGTCTTAGCACGGGGGTGACGAGGATGTCACCTCCAACCAGCCACTGACTGTCGACGTTGAAAAGCTCCGGTTCGTTGGGGAACTCGAAGAACAGAGCCCGGACCGGTGGGAGACCGTTAGTGGAAGCGTTGGCAAAGAGGGTATACTACAATCTAAGATTTTAGTGCACCTCAGTTAAATTCTCCGTAGCACGCACCCAGTAAGGCAACATGGAGTATCTGGTAGCAATAGCAATGCGCGATGCATTCGCGACACTGTCCCATCGGTAAGGTTCCTGAGGGAGAGCACCATAAGTGTTGTGGTTCCTGTAGAATGGAAAAAAGGCGGCCAGCTGCATCCACCGGTTGCAGAGTTCTTCGTCGGTATTACCATCTGACAAGAGTTAGAACGTGTCCACTTCAGCATCGTGAAGCAGAACTTACTGAAGCCACATGTGTCGGCACCGACCATCGGAATTTGGTAGATTTGGAATTGCAGAATTCCTTGGATGCTCAGGTACATGTATTGCCACTTGCTGTAGTTGTCGCCGAGCTAGAGAGTGAATAAGAACTTGCGAGCAGCTCCCAGCAGACGGGACATACCCAGTGGCCAGTCCACTTTCCGGCGGACGGGAAGGTCGAGCGACCGATCAAGAATGGTCTCTTCCCTTTGAAGATCGTCTGTGCGGCGAGATGTGTGGCCTTCTCCTCCATCATCCCAAACATATTGTGCACATCAAACTCGGCGTAGCCGCCATAATGAGTTGTATTCGTGGGCAGCGTCCGTGAGTAGAGCGCTCCGTAGCCTGAAGGACGGGAGCATGGATCAGCTGCAAATCAAACGGAATGACGCAAGATTTGACCGTTGTGAATGGCGTATGGCGGGCTGTTAACGTTAAGGCTAAAGTTGGGCTCGCCTCCAGCGCCAACGCCACGTTTCGAAAGCGTCTCCATTGTTCCAGATGGGCAAGAGTTCGTCGAAGTTCCATTAATTGTCATATTACCACTGGGTCCGCAGAAAGTTTCGTTGTAACTGTAGAAGAATGGCAATCAGCATGTTACATTGACAGATGGAGTCCCACTAATGCTAACCATTCAGGGTACCCAGTTACGACGGTACCGATCACGCTGAATGGTTGCAACGCCGAGAGATTTGCGCCAGTACCGCTGTCCTCGAAATAAGCTCAGATTTTAGTCCAATCCCGAGGTTAGCTTACCAGGAGTCACTGCAGAACGAGCTCGCCTCATTCATGTCGAGCCAGATACCAGAGAAGTTGACACCGAGCACAGTCCAGTTCTTCAGTGCCTCCGTCCACCATCCTTGGGTGTTCTCTGCGAACCAGTCAGGGAAAGCCTGACAGTCATAAAACAGTCAATACGACTGGATACAGTGTGGCAGGAAACATACTGAGTAGCCAGGCCAAACTTGTCCCATGAAGAGGGATCCGTCAGGGTTTTTGATGAAAGCATCTCTGCGCAAGGTGAGGTGGGACACGCTGTAGAAGAATTTGAACCAACATACTTCGCGACTCCGTCAGAGAATGGGTAATACTTGATGGATGATCAGGAAAGAACTAGAGCTGCCCAAAGCCAGAGCTCACCACATCAGTTGCGTTGACAGTGACTCCAATACCTGCATCTACGATAGGGATGTCTGTGTAATTGGACCGGTTCAACTTACACTGCTGCAGTACGTGTCATCAATCGAATCCTTACAATGTTGGTGGTTGGCTGTCTAGTAAACTAAGTTAGTTGCCTTGTTCATTACACAGCTGGACAACTGACTAATTGCTCGATGAATTGCTGCAGTTCATCAGCGGGGAATCTGACAGGATCGGTTGTAAAGTCACGGTATGCATGATACAAATCGATATCATTCCATTGAACTGGTATTTCATTTAGCTGAGGCCCATTAAGCATAGGATAAAACAAACCTTCGAGAGGGATATTCGCAGCACGCATAGCAGCAACGTTTGCGATGTCTTCACTAATATTGACGTAGCCCCACCTCGAATAATAGTGTTAACTTCCACTCAACCAAGTCAAGTTGTACGATTAATGACCTACCTGCATAAATGGAATCCGAAGCCCCAAGCCGGTTGCCACATGGGATAACCAATTGTTGCCCCGTATTGAGAAATTACTTCAGCATCCGTGGGCCCAGAGAAGAAGTAGAAATCAAGAATTCCTCCAACCATTCGGTACTCAATAAGCGACACCTGTGAGCTAGGCGGAGTTTGCAAGAAGGTATCAGATCCTGCAGAACTGCCAATCATTAGATTCATTATGATGCGTTCACGTGAGAGCATCGATCTACAATACCTGAGCAGCAATACACCAGATGACGACGATGTGTTGGTGGTCCCGTTGAAGCGATGCTCCAGGTAGATGGGATGTGAGCCATACCTTTGACGAGTCAGTCACGGCGCGTTTTTCCTATACAGACTTACATGTTCTGGTCAATAGGATCTCCGACATCGCGAGACCAGAGGGTTTGGAGAGTGCCGACACCACCATCCGTGCCTATATCGCGTCGGAAGCCACTGCTGGCAATCACCTCACCCAAACCATAGATGTTTGTACCATAAGGCAGTGCTGAAGCGATCTACCCATGGCGCCTAATATCAGCTCGCAGGGTATTCGAGGATAACAACCCATGTACCTGAAGATACTGGTCTTCAAACACGAGGGGGAACCCATCAAATGCCGTAAAAGGGTCCGAAGAGTTGAAAGGTGGGATAGGTGTCGGAGGGAGTGAGGCGATTCTGGTGTCAAAAATAGGCATTGAATCTGGGTCAGAGCGACGCGTGATCCAGAAAGCGAACGGCGATGGGTCATAATTGAACACGAGGTCCGACGACCCTGTGAACGACTCTGTCGGAGCAGGTGGACGCTCGACAACAGACTCGGGGATTGTGAACTGCTGGTTCGCAGTGTCGCAGATTTTCACGTGTAGGCTAAACACAAACGATTCAACACGGATGGAATTATGATATTTGAGGGACTCACGTCGTCTGAGATTGGTAGGTGACTTCAATGGTGAGATCCGTTATATCCGTGCCAAACGCATCACAAGGCGTGCCTGCCAGTGACAGCTGAGCGGTCAGACCATACTGAGACTCGGTCAGAGATCCCAGAGTGTAACCTGTGGTACGTTGATATAAGTTTCACGGACTAGGGCGGAAATGTACCTGGGCAATTGGTGACGTTCAGCGAGTACGTGACATTGCTAGTGGATTGACGCTGTAGCAGGGAGGAATGGCGACCCCACGCCAACGTTGTGGCGAGTGAAAGTCCACCCAAGACTGCAGAGAGCATCATGATGGTGGAACACTCGGCCTAACGGAAGGATGCATGTGGGTATTTATAGGGAGAAAACATGCGGGTCATCAACGTTTCAACTGCCAATTCAATAAGCGACCAATGTGACCAGGAGTGCGGGAAATTAGAAGCGAACAATTCGACACGAGTCGTGAAGGTGCGAGCACATGATCCAGAGGCCGCTCGGTGGAAACGATGAAACGACTTGCCAAGTTAGACCGTACTGTGGTGAAGACGAGGCTAAAGATATACCAAATCGAATAAAGATCCAGAAATTTGACGTAGTCCGGCATTTTTAATGGAGACAGTGTCATGACCATTGGTAGGTCATGAGGAGGATGTGAGTGTAGTGATCGGACAACTCACCGAATGGGAATAACTTTACATAATGTGCCTATGCCCAGACCACATCCGACAAGCGCGCTTAAACCTAAAGTTTGAATTCAGCCATTCGCCAATTGTTCGACAATGCCATATCGACAATGGGCTGTGCATCCAGGTTGAACGTTGCTAGTGTAACTAACCGTGTTGTATAATGTCAGACTTGGTTCGTCAAGTCCTGGATCCCAGATGGACGGTCACGACTCACGAAGTGTTACGGTATCAGCTGCGGGCAGTGCATTCCGGCCCCAACGGCTCCTAGTAAAGACCTAACGGATACGGTCGATGATCAGTCAAGTGGCCGCCTTCGCCCAACTTATGATCAAGGCAAGACTGCGCAAAGCCATTGTTTTAGGCTATCTGTGCTATTTAATCGCATTCTCACCCTAGAAGCAGTGACTGAGCCGCAATAATCCCCAACTGAATTCTGCGTGGGCGAGAATTATTCGCGCTCTATCCCCGATCCTCAACCACCTCTAACCTACCATCGCAAGGAGTGGAAGGTTGCACGAAATGTTTGTCTTGGTACGCTCGAGGTACATACGTGAAAACACTCTCCTAATTAAACAGAATGGAGACTGACCTTGCTACCATAGGACACAATATACAGCCTACCCGACGACTGGAAACTGACTCAAACAATATGGGAATTCTTCCTTGCGAGCGAAAGTGAAACAGCCATGACCACGGTGTGCAAGTCTGTTTAAATCAAGACCCGAAGGCGCTCCTCTCGTTCACCGCGTGTCCTACTTGACAATGATCGTGTTCCAACGACTTTATTCTGGTTGTCCAATCCCGCGGGCGGTGCACACGCTCGTGACTCGAAGGGTACTAGCGCTGGCAACAGGCTCCTTGTGGACGCAATTTATGATCCCTCGGCTCGCTGGCAGGAGTCTGTACAGCGAGTACAACCTAGCCGATAGCCCGTTCATCCTACCCATTCCAAATAGATATCCTATCGAAACTATCATTCGATCGAAAGAGTCTGTGCAAGGACACAATTCTGTCCGCCTGACGACTCCACATGATGGAAGACCACATGCGTCCAGTGTCACGTTCTTCACGCCAGCTGTTCGCGCTTATGCTCTTGAAGGCTGTGAGTCAGCTGGTCCTACCTATGCATCCTTTGCCCGGGCAGGTGGTTGAATCAGAGCTCTAGGTACAATATTGTTACTGGTTCCATGGGTTTGGGCGAGAAATATATCCAAGATATGCGGGAGCCTCGACGTTGCGGGCTGTATCGCGACGGGTCGAGGATCTCGTCAATCTTGGACTGTCTGAGCCAGGAAGACAGGTTGCTCTAGGTGGAAGCCACGGGGGCTTCCTCGTCGTGCATCGTAGTCGTTTGAGGCTGTCGGGTGTTTAGCTATGCAGAAAAGTGAAACTTTGGGTCGAGGTGCCACAGTAGTGTTTACGTACGAATGTTTTGTGGGATTGTGCGTTTTCTGCCTTTAGTTGACTCAGCATGATACTTAAGCCTGGTTGGCTCACCGTCGTGTCAAACTTCAGTGACTGCTTCAATTTTGCGACGAGTTGTATCATAGCCCACCATGATGAGAAACCACGCTCCCATTGATAATCGGTGACCGCAGCGTTCAGTCGCAAAACCTGCTTTCGGCTACGTTTGCCATTTGGATCTTCGCCAGAGCTTTCAACTAATAATTGACCGTGACCTTGGCTTCCAGGATACTTTTTTTTGTTCCGTGTTTATTGTCCTACAAGGCGATCGTCGTGGGCGGTAGCATTGTTCCTTGTTACCTTCCCGAACTTTGGGACCATAATCTTCACTGCCGCTAGCGCCATCGGCGTCACCTACACCCCGTCTGGTGCTACCCTCATCGAAATTGAGCAGAACGGCGTAGTTCTCACCTCCGACGTCTTCCAGTGATCGCATTTTGTGGGGAAAACCGGCAAGTTGTGATCATTTATACCAATAGTGTTATTCGTGGATTTCCTAGGGACGTACCTTGACGGAACGACACACGTATCACCTGCGACGCAAGCTTGCCAGGAGGCGGCAGTAGCCTTCGCTGCTGGATAGTTTGTCGATCACATCACACTGATCTCGATTGGACACATTGCCGCATCTTAGGCGCTGTCGTTTAGGACTCCCTGGCCTCATACCTCCCCAAAATCACCGGAATGCACGTTCGTGATCTGTCGTTACAGCTTCAATGTTCTGTCAAGTCCCGGACCACTCGAGGATTTGACGAAAAGAACTTTGCGAGAACTTTGCCCGTCGTCACGGCTCTTCAGACGGTCGTCCGACTTGAAAGAACCAAGATTCGTCACCTTAGCTCAGGGCGAGCTCCAAAGGAAATGGCAGATGTAATTCCAATCTGTGTTGCTGCTGTGACACGACGAGACGTCCTCGATCATCACATTGAAATCGTACGGCGAATCGTGTGAGACCTTGACTCTGAAAAGAAACGATCGTCTCAAAGTCGACTCTTTACGACGTTTGCTATCCTTCTCCCTTCCTCCAACATCGGCTTCAGGCTTTCCTAGAACTGGCTGAGCAAGTGCTGCCAAAACCTTGCTCGCCAAGACTCACTTCGTATCCGGGAGGGGTGTCTGTCTGATTAAGGGGCTCAAGCTGAGCACGTTTCCATAGTTCCTCGTAGACCCGCCCATTGGACACACCAAGCGCGCTGGGCATGGAATAGGTAAGTAAGTGATCCATCTATTCAAATGGAACGAAACAAACAAACCTATCCAGCGCCCAGTCGGGAAAGGAGAATGCGTCGGTAAACCCAACAACATTAGGGAGAACACGGAGACAAACAGAGTCGATGGCCTCTCGTAGGTCTCGTGTAGGATCCGTCTCGTGTTGCAACAACCCGAATGTAAAGAGATCGACCAAGGCCTCCTCCGCAGTGGACAGTAAATACTGGATGTAACGGTCGGAGTGATAACGAGTGTGAGCTCAACAGAATCATTTGGACTTACGAGAAGATATAAATCTCTGAGAGCACAGCGCTCATTGTGTGGCAGTCGGTCCAGCGCGGCAACCATGTCGCCCACTTGAGTCGCTACGAATGCATCGGTAATAGCTTTTGAGAGTCTGTGATTAATGCCGGCGTCGGGATGGTTCAGGTTCTGTGCGGCACTCTGGACTGCTAGCGCGGCACGCCACTCCAGGAGATGTATGATCGCTGCGTGATCCTGCCACATCGTTATGCTAATCACTGGTCGGACTTGGCTGGCCCCCCTGAGAAGGCGAAGATAGTTTGAATGCACACCCAAAGGACGATCCGGAGTTGAAACCAAGAGGTTGTATGACTTGAGAGCCGCACGGACAACCTGCCCATCCAGCACGAAATTATCCCCTTCATAGCTAACAGACAGTGAGCAATAGGAGTCAGATTGTTGAATCAACATACGTAGCGGCCGGAAGATAGTCTGCATAAAGGCGGCCGACCCCAGCAAACATGCTGTAACCATGACCACCCAAGGCACGACGAGCGTTCTCAAGACCATTGATAGTCTCAGTAGAGACCAGAACCTTCAAGCCACAAAGCATAGCATGAATTTCAGCAAGGTACTCCAAATCACCTTGTTCGATTCGCTCTCTCAGAGCGGAAAAGGATTTGGTCTGGGCACTTGTTTAGGCAGGTACGTCTTTCCACGATGGATCACGCACCGTTTGACGACCTAAACCAATGAATACATACGAACGCGAGAGTATGGGGAGAAGCCGATAATAAGTGGAAGGGTATCTGATAACTTGGCGTTCTAATCCACGATGATCAGGTTCTCCTTGTCTGCGGACAGTGGTATAGCGAATCGCAATGGTGATGCCTTTCTTTCCAGGTAAGCAGAAGGAAGATTCTCAGAATTGGGAACATACCTCTTGCGAGAGTCCAACCAGCAGTTGTCACCATACTAAGAGCGGTCATCAGTAGTAGAAGCCACCACAATAGATCTGGCTACCTCGCACGGATATACATCATCTGTAGGAGATTTGAGTATATGAACAAAGCTTGAAACGCGATGAACGTACGCCTCCAAAACTATGCTTCGGGTTCCGAGGCTTGGCATATCGACCGTCTTCAGTAACCATTGCAAATTTCGAGAACATGTTCTTCCGGGGTATTCTGACATGATTGAACCTAGCGAATCCGTTGTCCAGTGCAGGTGATCCTGGGAGGCAGTTGACCATTAATTTGGACACAACGTGAATGAAACCATTACCTCCCCCGGCTTTAGGGCCAATATCCCCAGCAGTAATTCCCGAGCATAAAGAATGATCCTCTAGACAATATGGGACAATGTGAAAGAGATCACATATTCAAAACAAACCTAATGATCTCAACTGGACAAGGAAGAGATGAGGGCCCACGTCTGTGCCTCCTGGCAAAATCAGCTTGGCTTGCACGACTCCATGTGTGGCTGTCTTCCCCAGAGCGCCTATCCACCACTTTGTGCTGGTCAGGGTCGGTGAATGGAGCTCGAATTCCTCGGTGTCAGGAAGATAGGTCGCTGTTGTTTCCAACCTCGCCACATTTGTACCGTGACCAAGCTCGGTCTGGAGGTAGCACCTGGGATACTTCTGAACAAGACACAAAGATGGGCAGAGAAATGTGGTTACCCGTGTATTCCTTTGTTAGCCACGAGTTCCCAATACTCATCCACTAACTCAATAGACCCTTGACCAACGAAGACAGGCTGAAAAGCTAGCACAGACTAAACGAGTGGAAGGACTAGAGAATCGCTGTCACGTACCGAGGTCGTGCAAGGTAACCGGAAGTGATTCTGACAGGATTGACATGGCTTGAGCTGTCTGGTCCGGTGTCCATCCATGTAATCTCTGCAATTCTATCAAGCGCTTTGTAATAGCCAGAGCCCTCTTATACGCTTCAACTCTTCCAATGAAATCCCTTGGTATTATGCCAGTAAGCTGACTTGCGGAGAATCATCATGAAGCAGTTGAGGTCACCTGGACGACTTGTCAAACACTGGCTCCTCACGAAGTATGGTTTCAATTTGCTCAAAGCTTTCCCAGTTGTGTCTGCCATCTGTGTCGAATCGTCACGAATGAGTTACACATCGTCTTGGACATCACTGATCACAGAATAGTCACCGAAAAGGTAGTCCCGAATCGTTTGCAGGTCAAACGAGACTCTGCCTCGAGCTTCCTTCAAATCAATGGCAGTTTGCGCGTTCAAATCTGGCGCCATTACCACAGAGGTAGGAGCCTGAGCATGTGTCAAGGGAACCTTGGAACGGTTGACCGGAGATTACACACTGCCGGCTCCGGAATCCGGATTACATAATCATGTGCATGTCCTCTCCTCAAATGAGTTCAGGAAAGGTTCATTCCTTCCTCAGGATCCTCTACGCGGTTGGAGTCGAGCCTTTGCATGATTCCTATCAATCTGCAGGCACTGAGTATCTTTTGGCTGCGCACGGTGCATGTCACGAGTCAAGTGACTTCGGCGGCAGCTTCGGGAAATTTGGTCATTCCAAGGAGTCAGCAAGCCGGACGATCGGTGAGTCCTACAGGGCAGACAGCAATATAATCTTTACCTTTCTTTTTGGTTGTGATACAAGTGCTGAGGCTCCTCAATGGTGCGAACAACATTCTGCGCTCGGTGTTACGGTTTTGAAATCAGCACTCTAATAAAAACCGCTCATGTCATTCGTAAACCTTGGGTGAGGTCGTTTCAAGGGGTAGAAACCAGATCGATAATCACGAGCCTGTTCGCAGATAGAGAGCGGGTTAAAATTGTTCCGTAAAGGACCGCAGGTGCATTGGACGCGCCAAGATTGATGACGAGCAAGAGAGGAAAGCCTGCTCTACTCCACTCAGACCTGGAAATACCGAGCCTGTTCTACACCAACTGGTCAACACGCAATGGGTGTGCGAGATCAATCTGAGCAACGGTATCCTTTTCGTGTGATTGAGAAGAGACAGCTTTTCCCACGCGGCGAACATCTGAAAGGGACAATAAAAAGGTCACATGGAGTTGGCCCGCCCATCTTAGATCCGGATACCGACTCTATGCCGCATTATGACATTGTTAGCGTTACTAAGACTTGCTTCGCTTTTCCCTCCATACCGCACCACAAAATGGGCGTCGTCTACGACGAGATCCCAGAGAAACTTATCGAATGGATCGGGAAACAAGAGATGTTCTGGGTCGCCACCGCCGCGCTTAATGGTCACGTCAATGTCTCGCCCAAGGGATGCATTGAGAGTTTTCACATCCTGAATAAGAACTGCGTTTGGTATGAGGACTTCACTGGTAGTGGTGAGTCCCTCCGCCTACTGCACCTACTTGCCTACACTCTACCCCCGTCTGCGACCGATACCGACTTGCTAGGTATCGAGACCATTGCGCACATGCGTGAGCCCGGAAATGCTAGGATTACAATCTTGTTTCATGCCTTTGAGGGTGCGCCACGGATCTTGAGACTTTTTGGGACAGGCACGTACACTTCTCACCACTGTTCTCCAGAGTCCCCATATCGAACCATCTAAAACGATGTGATGCAGGTACTGTGCACGAATTTGGCACGCCAGAGTACGATGCGCTCATACCCGCTGCGAGCCGCAAGGCAGGCTCGCGCGCAGCGATCGTCATCGACGTGCACAGGGTCGCTACAGTGAGCATCCCATCCCCGACCCTACATACATGTCTCTAACCCTCGCTCCAAACCTGCCCAGTCCTGTGGCTTTGGCATCCCTCAATATAAATTCGTTAGCCAGCGTTCACAACTTGAACGGTGGTGTGATAGCCTGGAGCTGGCGGAGGCAAAAGTATCTCCCACAGAAAAGGCACCAGACGGTATCAAGGCATGGTGGACTGCGGAAAACACCCATAGTATCGATGGGCTCCCAGGTTTGGAGCAAGCCCACAACGCGCCGATCGCTGTCAAGAATTCTTACGTCCGTAACGCCTCACGGCCGCATGCCCAGACTGACCCGGTTACAACTACTGAGCCGCCATCAATCAAACATTTCGATAGCGGCTTTCTCGTGGCTTTCTCGTTGGGTGTTGCAACCACGCTGGTAGCCCTAAGACTCGCTAGCCTGCGTGTACATTGAGCGCTTCTCGTTTTTTATTTTCTTGGGACTTTTATTTGTACATACCTGCAGGAGTTTCCCCACAATGTTATCTGTCTATTATGTGACAGTACATCGTTTTTTTTTTCCGTGTTTATTGTCTAGTGGTATTACGATGCGTCCTACAAAGCGATGACTGGTCTGACGTCGCGGTGGAGGACGAGAGACAAACGCTCGAAGTGGAGGCGTTTGCGTCCCGCGCCGTCAAAACCTGAAAAACGGCATCTGCGCCGATCGCTCGCTCGCGGCAACCTTCGGTGGTATTTGACTCGATGCATGTCAAATGGACATGGCATTAAATCCGTGGAGACAGAGGTAGGAGGCGGACGTTTTCGCTGCGGCCCGACCGTGACAGCACCATGATGAGTTGGTCCAAGGCACGGCCGGGCGGCTCACCTTAGCCGTGTCAGTGACAAAATGTGTGGGATTGTTTGTGACGTGTCAGATCTTGAATTCTTCCAACAACACCCTCCGGCGTCGAAACTTGAGTTTGAGACGCAGCTCCTCGCATGCAAACAATGCCCCAATTTTTAGCCGTGAAGACGGCACACCCGGAGTCAGTCGAATACGGCCCGCCCGCGCGATAAGAGACTGACCAAAGTGAAATCGTGAATTGGCCCCAGTTTTTTTAAAAAAAAAGATCTACCCTGAAACAGTCGATAGGTACGCGAATGGAGCTCGGCCGGGAAAATCAGGACTTAATGAAAAATCGTCGGATCCGAAGCTAGCGAAACGACGAGAGGATGTCGAAATTCCCCCAAACTCCACTGCCTCACCAAGTATGATGGAGACTCGATCGAGCAGAGACGGTGGGTACTCTGCGGCCTCTCGGCACACGACGGGCTGGCTCAGCCGTCCTCCAATCACGAGGGCCGTGTGGTTGAGCGCAGCTGTCAGGCAATGACGTTGTACACCGTTTGTACGTATGTGAATGTCTGTGAGAGTTTCCATTCTCTAAATCCTACGAAAAGGCATCTCACATGCTTACATATCATATACGGGCATCCATCGCAGTTACAGTATAACATCGTCATTATCATGGCTGTTAAAATGTGATTTTCCACATGATGGTGGGCTCGCCACCATGAGGACAATGTCAAGACTCAAGATAGGGCGCCACTTGATATCTTCCGGTCGCACCCGGGCCTCTCAAAGGACTTGAGGTAGAGTGGCAGATTGATTGACAGGTTGAACACCTCAGTAGTTCCTTAAACACTACCTCGCCGGGTTTTTTTTTCTCACCAGGAAGGACGAGATGCGTCCGTGACAGTTGACCTGAGGGTATAAAAAGGGGCACTTTATGCCTTGAGTTTCAATAACATATCCCTCGCACATCTTCTCAAAGCCAATCATGCGATTCTCTGCCATCGTTCTCCTTTTTGCCGCTGCTGTTGCCATCGCTGCTCCAGTGCGTTATCCTTTTCGATCCTCTGAAATGACGTGATTGGACTGACGGATCGGCTTTTTATTAGGCCCTCACGGAGCGCACTCCGGAAGTTGTCAACGTATGTCTATGTCTCGATCTTATACCATCTGTTGCACCACTTTGCTTATGCTTTCATTATAGCGTGGGTCGACTAATCAAGGGGGGGGACCTTCTTGGTAATTGGAGGCAACCACTTGCGTGAGACGTTACTGAACAACTTTGATGTCCTTTTTTGTGAGTGCTATCCTCAGCCATCTCCTTTATGGCTAGGGCGGCTTTAAGCTTTATCACGTTCAGACGACCCACAACGTTGGTACCTGCGACAAGAATCTTACATCTTATCCTTCGAACAATTCTGAGAGTCGGCTTTATCCTCCCGCGGTTTTATCTTTCTAGGCTGGTGGTGTGGAGGATATTTACGAGGCTGGACAATGAATGGTAATATGACGGGTACTACGCCAACGACTGACGTTGACCTCAAGTAATACACGCTGTACATATTTGTTTCTGGAAATTAGTATCTTGTATGTTGGTTCGCGAAACTGGACTGGACGCCACAGCCGCCACAGGCCCACTGGAGTGTGTTGTATCGACAGGACAGATTAAACAAGGCCATCGTATGTATGTACAGATGGTGCGAAGAATCGGTGTTCACGTTCGTTCACCTTGCAGACGTACCTTCCCCGTTAACGCTTCTTGGCTTACGCAATAGCATATGGATGAGACGTAACTTCTTGCACCAAAGGCGATCCGCTTGTATGACGTCGAATGGAAGCCATACCTCGATGTGACCCCTGGCGCCATCACACGGACTCTCCCATCATAATCGAGGAGTCAGCGTTTGCTGTCTCTGCAACAACGCTCTCCGCCTTTCGTCCGGGCGTTTGAGAAGCTACACTTGGCGTCGACGCGGAAGATACTGCATACTCGTTTGTAATTTCTGCTCGTGACATCAAACCAAAGTACAGTGAAGGCAGGATTGCACTTGGACGGCTCTTGGAGGCTGTATAATTGCAAACCCTATGGCCGCGGGGTGCGGCGGCTGTTTCGATGTATGGACGGATCGCGGGTCTGTCCAAAGCATCGTTTGCTCACCGTCACCTATATCTTCATCGTTTTTACTGTGAACGGACCACCATAGAAATCCACGACATCCTATCGTTTCAGTGCTCTGTGGGTATGAAGACTGCGGATCCGCTTCGGCCGGGGAGCCAGATACACCGTGGGTCTGTGATCTCTTGAACCCCACCTGATGAAATCACACTTTAGACCTTGTGCCTGTTGTGCCTGGACTAGGACTAATATAACTTGGCTCCGCCTGCATCGGACGATTACAAAAAATGCATTACCAACCTTTGGTGGGATTTGAACTGGTCAGATGAGTGAGTATTTCATGTGTGACGACGTATTCATTCCGGCCCAATAGCACCGTGTCATGGGCGCTGTAAAATCGTGGTCGCTTCCAAGATATATCGCCCAATGATATTTGCGCGAAGTCGGCTACACGATAAGAGTGAAATCACGAACTCCCAACGCGGGCGGGAACGGTTCGCAAAGTTTACGCTTGTATATGTTCAAGTGAGTAGTCCGGGAAGGTGCTTACTAGTGTGGGATTTTCCGGTCATAGGACAGCATCCATGGCTAGGACACGCGGAAAGGAACACGCACCATGTTGTCGCACACTCAGGCTCTTTTCTTAGCAACCCCGCCGCCAACTTTCTAGCGTGCGAGATTCTGTCTTCTTCGCCATTGGCCAACGACATCTTCAATGCCAGCACACTGTCCCACACAGGGTGATCGAAGTGAAATCGTGAACACCAAAACGGGGCGAGAAAACAATTTAATAGAAGCCATGAAGCTGATACTAGGTACACGATTAATGGGGCCGCGGAACGAAAATGGGACAAGGTGGGTAATGAAAAGACGTTGGAACCTGGGCCTGAGCTAGCGAGACGATGAGTACAAGGACTCTTAACAGTCTGGCGGACCCTGATTTTCATTAAATTTGCTAGCCGTCGAGCAATAGCGTTGCACACTGTCTTGACATGTGAGTGTCTGTGAGAGTTTACATTCTCCGAATCGCTTTGAAAGGCATCACATGAGAGCATTCATTGCTATATGAACGCCGTCATCATTGAGAGTGATTTGATATCCTCCAATCACAGCTCTCAAAAGTAGTAGTGGTTCCTGAAACTAGTTATAACGCTGGGAAGTTCACTCCAGGAACGATAGCTTACTCCCATGCCGATTGCCTTGAGGGTATAAAAAGGGACACTCTATCCCATGAGTTTCCATAGTGTATCCCTCGCACATCTTCTCAAAGTCAATCATGCAGTTCTCTGCCATCATTTTACTTTTTGCCGCTGCTGCTGTCATCGCTGCTCCAGTGCGTTATCCTTTTCGATCCTCTGAAATGACGTGATTGTTTTCGGTTGGACTGACGGGGATCGGCTTTTTATTA
>JBBPSL010000066.1:12177-25293 GCA_038093555.1 Butyriboletus appendiculatus
ACCGTGTCATAGCCGGGCAACCTCCCGTCGATGCGCTGCGAAAGTTGCCTAGAAAGAAACAAGGGAAAATTGAAGCAAACATAAGAGATCTGTACGGCGATATTGCAATGAATCGGGGTCACGCTTACAGGAGGGGGGTGGTGTCCGTTCCCCATTCGTACCCTATACAATGAACTGCTCGGTTTCTTTCGACGTTCGCTTTCAAATTGCAGAGGATGCCGTCGTCTGGATAATCGGTCGCGGTGATCAGGGATGGAGGCTGGACATGGTCGCCGCGAGGAGCGAGGGCAGTGCACACCCTGCACCAAGCTCTACAACCAAAGCACATGGTCAATATAAACAAATACGCCGCTCCGGAAATATGGGTTTATCAAACCGTTGCTTACTCCGGCAGCCTGCAATCGGGAGGACTCTTCGTTCAATAAGTTCGGCAAGGACGAGCGCAGGCGAAAAGAGGTGATCTGCAAGCAACGTGTTCGCCTTTTTTGAAAGAGAGCGATGGTCGACGTTGGCGTGCCTCTATCGCGTAACTCGGATACGACCCACCTAAGACGACGATCGATTGGATGATTCGAATTCACCTTGGGCGTCACCGTGAGTCTCAAGGGGCCGTACTGGACGTGCCCCGGGTCCTCGACCGTCTCACCCCCCAAGATATCGAGTGCATCGGACAAGATATCTTCGACGTCTTCATCCATTTCGCCGCAGGGACAACGCAGAATGAAAAACCGCCCACTTTCCATCTCCGCGACGTGACAAACCCATGCCACATTTTTCACTCCGCGCAAAATGACGGCAACTCCGAGAAGTGTCTCATTTTTCTTATTTTTATTTTTATTTTTATTCATGGGGCGGCGTTCCGAACGACTGTGACATGTGTTGTTCGATGCCATATGGGCTCGCGCTGATCCTTTTATGACCCGCTTCACATCCACCTTACGGCATACCAGTTATTTCCCAGTCGTACGGCCCAGGGATTCCCGCACATTCTCTGCTCGGGTGCACTGAGGATCACATATCCGCGTGTTCGCACTCCACAATCAGTTCTGAGCGATAACAGGCTGTGATTACAACGACCAAGGGAGAGCCTCGACCTCGAGGCGTGACGCGTGCGCGTCTCCGTCAAACCCTCCGGGAATAGGGAGATTGCCGTGAAAACCGGTCAGAAATGTCATTCATGATCAGCGCTTCAGACGACCTGGCATGCCTCGTCTCTCCCTAGGACATGATGCCCGTGATGCCCTCCGCTTCCACCCCCTTTGATGGGTGGATTGATGTTATTTATGCCATTCGAGCGCGGGTGGTGTGTGTGTCATCATTTCATCCCACCCATCACGACAGTCAGCTTCGTCATTTCATTCCATCTATGATACCGACATTGTGGTTCGGACGTTGAGGCTCACATCAGCGTACGTGAACCCATGTTCGTCCGACCAGCAAGGAAGTGGCGGCGGTCATACCCGGCTGAGTTGGATTGTCCTTGGAATGCAGACGGCTTGGTCATATCGGTGCGCAGTCTCTTGTTCTTGGAAAGCGTACCTCCGAATCGACAGCCTCTAGATTCGATGCCATGGCGCATGCAATCTGGATGACAGAGTGGCATGTACCTCCCCAGCGCGCGCTCTACGATACATGTGAAGCCACGTGAAGCCTCCGTAACATCGCACGCAGCACCAAAAACAAAGTACGAGAACCACCCCTTCACAGTTCACAAAGCCACCGCGGAAATGACTCGTTCGTCGGAGAGAGGTCGCATCGATCAGTGATCTCAAGAGGACTCAGAGGCGCTCGCCACTCTGGTGGCACGGGATGGTACATACTGTACAATTGCGCGAACGTGCGATGGAGAGATATAAACTTAGGACTTCATCTCCGTAGTCCTCGAAATCCGGTACACCGAGGCGTTCCTGTATCAGGGAGACACGATGCGCCGAACTGGCTATAGACTGTCCCGGAAGAACGCTGAACCTCGTTGGTGAACGGAACCGTTCCATTCCGCTGGGTAGCAGAAGGGAAACGTGATCCGAGCATCACTCCCTCACCGTGCCACTAAGAACTGCTTTGAGATAATCAGGTGTGTCAGCACAGTGCGTGCTGGTATTGTGCTCACACATTTTCGGAAATGAGAATGCTCGTTCCTTCCCCCCGAAAGATGCGTTGCACGGGTGTTTACGAGAGTCGGTTGGCCGGAGATCCCGCGCGTTTCTCTGAACGGATCCCCTGCACGTTCGCGCTGACCCGAATCGGTCACCATGGATGACTCGTTCACGACCCCTAGCTCAAAACACATCTTCTCGCGCTGATCTGAGATTGCTGTCGTATCGAGAACGACATGGCCACTCAGAACATCAGAAGTCACCATGGACGAGCAAAGCAACCTGGTAATCCGGACAGCTGGGGGGGTTGGGACAACGAGTTCCGTAATCGAGGGCACCAGTCGATGGATCCAGCCACAGAAAAGACTTTGGACAGCAAGAAACACAAACATCGGAGACACTCGGCCGATTCTTTACGAGAATCGCACCATTCCACCGAGATCATGATGCATTTCCGTGACGGTGGCGTGTCGTGCGATGGATCGAGCGGGAACGATAAACGTCGCATCGTACCGTACACGCCATCGTCACATCAACCAAGTGCCGTCAGCCAGAGTGCGGCGTGCCTCATCACGTTCCCGTGTATCAAGCTATTCACCGCCATGAGCGCCTAGTTTGCGGAGGAAGGACCACGGAGGGCTTGGTATCAATCACGGCAACAGCCATAGACCCGTTTGATCGGTTTACTATAGCCAGATCGGCGCTGGCGCTCCGTCCTCGAGAGAATGCGCTGACCAAAATCACGGGAAGCACTTGCTATTTCCAATCGCTCTTTGCAACCATAAAAAAAAAAAAGAAAAAAAAAAGGTCCTTTGAGCACGGCTTCCGCCGCGAAAGCGGACAAGTGGTCACAATCTCGGTAACAAGGCAAAAGCAAGTCAAAAAGTAACACTTAATCTCCGTAGAGCTCGAATTCCCAAGGGGTCGTTCTTGTGATAGGAGCGGATTCGCTCAGCCAGATCCTTCGTAAGCGACAGGTCGCATAGATCTTTATGAAGGCGAGATGTGAGTACGTCCCAGAAGGCAAGGGGACCTGGTCAGACGTCCCTCCTCTCTCCGCCGCGTGATGGTCGTCCGCCAAGTCGCTTGACGACTGGATGTGCGCGAGCGAAGCAAACTGGGGGACGAATTTCGGAAGATCAAGGGCGATGGTCGACCATGCGGTTAGAGGGCTCGACGATGACGGCGGAAATGCAAGGGGAAGATGGAGTAACGGGGACGTGCCGTGATGACGGACGAGCGTTGGCGATTTCTGGTGGTGTCGCATGAGCTGTGATGACGAGGACGACTCGCAAAAAGGGGGTGCACCTGAAAAGTGGAACATCGGACGGTGCCTCGTCTGCCCGTCTTATCGACGATCCCAACGTCAAACGACCAGTCTCTGCCCAAGTTACGGACTTGAACGTGCAGCCAGGTATGGGTTAGTCCAAGCGCTCTGTCGCCAACAGACCCGTCCGACGGAACCGAAGGAGGACACTGAATGAAAGTCTTGCGCAGCGTCGGAGATTGGAGGTGAAGTACGGTCTGGTTCAGTTGATGCCCTCGGCTCGTATCCGTATGTAGGTCACGATAGATGGAGGGCGCCGTTATCAGAGCGGCCGGTGGAGGTGGTGCGGGAAGCGAAGTAGAGTCATTCAGAAGGTGGATGAAAGAATCAGAGGGTAGACTGCCGTCAACCTGCACCGAGAACAACCCCAGGGGATCGCTTCCTGTAGAGGAGAACAGCGAAACGACGTCGGGCTGGACAGATCTCGCGAGCATGCTGTTCGTAAACGGATTCTCCAGTCTGATCACGCCGCAAATGAGGGGTCTCCGAATCAATCGGTAAGGTCCCCGAGCACGTACTATTGCCTAAAATGCAGCATCTGATACTATCAACGAATTATTTAACATCTGCAGGGAGGGTCAATGTTAGGCAAGCATAAAATGTACGGTATCGATCAGTAGAACTACAATATACAGTAAATGGTCGTGCAACTTCACGACAAGTAGGCTCTCGCACTGTTCTTCAGCACCTTCAACAACTCCCGTTTCTTGTACGGATCATCGGGGAGATGCGAATCCCCACTCGCCAGCGCCAGCAAGTATGTGAAATCAGCCTGCGCAACGAGGGGGAGTTTCGACGCAAGCTGTTTCTTCTTGCCATCAATCCGGGCTTTGAACTGTCTTGCAAAGTCCTCCGAGATAACCTCGGCCCGCGAAACAACTTCAGAGGGCACCCCAGCTAAGCTGGCGACATGTGTACCAAAGGAAGAGGAAGCGACACCGTCGACGAGTTTGTAGAGGAAGATCAGCTGTGCGTGCATTGGCAAGGTTAGAAAAGGGGTGGAAGAACACGGAAACCTACCTTTTTCTGCTCATCATCGAGACTTGTTGACATGTGCATATTCCTAATGTTAGGATGATATGCAAAGTCGTCCGTGAGTGAACCATAGTGGGTCGCAAAGAACGCTAGAGGAAGTCTGCGCGTAGCGAGTTCGTGGAGAACAGCCTATACATGCAATCCATCAGCGAGGGGAATCCCAGGACGAATATCCACTTACACCAGCAATTGCCATTCCATCCTACAGATCATGAGTACCGAGCGCATGTCGAAATCTTGGTAAGTAAACTTACGTAGGTTGAAGTCCCTCTACCCAGTTCTAGAGAGAGCGGTTAGCGAGATCAATTGAATATTTCCTCATCGCACCATCCAGAATGACCAGTGACCGAGGAGTCGCGTCGCGCAAAATTTTGCAACTACGCAGGCATCAGCGGAAAATTCTCTTGTCACGAAAATTCATAACAAATTCACCATTCGTCCAATTCCACCTTGAAGGTACTTGCATTCGAAAACATATTATCATATGCCCCCATGCGGGTCAAGATTGCATCAACGGGGCAAAGCCTGTTGGTTCTCATGAGCAAGTCCTGTCAATCACGGAGGTACGCTACTGCGACCTACCGAGCAGATTGGGCAGGCACTCGCATTCCTAACTGCGCCATGATCTATACGAACAAGTGAGTTTTTTTTCGCTGCGTAGACGAACTATCCATACAACACCAGTTGCTGTCATTCTCATAGCCTGAAAAAAATCAAGACAATTATTCACTGGTATTCTCACGGACTTACCGTAGACTTGCCGCTATAGGGACGACTGGTCAGTCTAACGGTAGGGAAAAATGAGACGAGCAAACACGTACCCCATGTTTGGCCCTACGGACGAGCATTAGCAGAGTAATGACCAATAGATCTCGACGCACCTGTCAGCAAGGCGATCCTTCCTACATCTCCACCAAGCTTGATATCGTTGGGAATAAAACTCGTTTTCAGTTCCGTCAGGGTCGGGTGCCTCAGGTCTTTGAACTCAATAAATGCTGCATCCCCTTCCACGAACTCGGGTCTACAAGAAGGCTCGCCAATCGCAACAGAGGCCTTGGCCAGTGAGAATAAACAATCCAGTTCAGCGAGAACACGGATGGCTCGAAGCCACACTCCGCGGTCGGTGTCAAACTCCTCAAAGAGCCGTCCCTTGAATTCTTTGACGGCAGTGGTGCGGGTTTCGCGTGCTTCTTTCAATGCACGGACAGTCGGTTGTAAGGAAGGTACAACCCAGCGTTTGGCAGCCTAAGCAATTTTGTAAGCAGGAAGGTGCCACAGGGGGACAAGACCCCACCTTGGTGGCGCCACTCTTCACCCAGTCATCAGGTATATTTTCCTCCTTGGCTTTCGTTTGGATGAGATAAATTTCCTGGCGCCTTCGCATTAATAATTTTCAACAACACAGCAGCAATCAAACCTGCCTTGTTCCCTGTCCCGCTGTGCCACCAAGACAAAGAACATCTGGAGAAAAGTTGTAAGGAGGATCGATTCGCCACGGCATCTTGAGCTTACCCAAGTTTCTTCTCAAACTTCTTCAACTGCCCATCAAGCTCCTTCTCTAGGTTCGTGATTTCTTCCATCACACCGTCATAAACGTCGTCCTTTCCGTCCACGGGAAGTAATTCGTCCGTTTCTGGACCAAATCAGAATCTGATGTCTCAGAAGTTATATTGTCTACCTTTGTCAATGGTGAACCGTGACGTTACATTCTTCAAGTGAGGCGTAAGATCTGGCGCGGATCTCAGCAAACCCAGTATTGTCTTGGACGCGAAAGACTCGGAGTTGTCTGCTAGACTTGCAACACCTTCATTGAGCTTCTTGAATGCCTGGGGATGGTCTTCAAGTCAACGCAATAATTCGGCGGATGTGCGCGATTCACGTACAGAAAGCACCTTGATGAAGTCCTTCACTTTGCAGTTTTTCGCGTGTATGCGGGAGACAATGCGTTCAAGATCAGGAAGGCCTTTCACCAGTTTAGTAAATTCCTCCTCGAATGTCTCATGGTTAATCAGTTCCTGAACAGCGTCAAGTCTGCCAAAAGACGGACATTAAAGATATAAAACCTAACGAGATTGTGTAATCACCGATCATTGATGTCTTTCGCATCACGCAAAGGAACACAAAGCCATATTCTAAAGAGTCTCTTCCCTATTGAGCGGATGTTACATCGAAGCACAAGGAAACTAAAAGCAGCGATGGACATACCGAACGGGGTGATACACCTACTCAGTAGTTTATGCAGTGACCCCTCATCTGTGCCTTCGTTATTTTGTAATACCTGCTCAAACCCGTGAGTTGCTGCCAAGCGAAACGAACCTCATCCCTTTACTTCAATGTGGCTAAGAGTTTGGCCATCCAGAACCAGATTCCGTCCCCTTTTCATAGGGTCGTAGATATTGAAGTTCTTCATAGTCAACAAATCTTTGTCGATATTGAGTTGGCGGAGATACCACGCCATTGCCCCGAGTGCCTCTATAGCGGGCCTACAACCAGTCATGTCTCGGATGCTGGTTGGTACAGCCTCGTTGAGTAGGCCCTCTTCGTCCATGGATACGTCCTCATTTCCGGAGAACATATTGTTTAGCTCTATGAAGGTCTGTTCATATGTGAAGCCTTCAACATCACGAAGACTTGTCCAGAGGCACGATGACGGCAAGATAGCTTTCAGAAGGCGTACTGTCGCCACGGACAAGTTGCCCTTGGGTGCCAATGCCAATGAGTAACACTCCAGCAGCAGAGGTAGAAGGAGACGGGTGCTACCTTGGTAAAGATCACCTCCTTTGGCCGCAGCTGCCTGATCAAAGTCTCCAATTTTGTGAAGCAAACATCGTCGTCGAAAGAACTCAAATTGAACTGTGACGTCGCACTGTCCAACACACAAATGCCAAAACTACTACCTGTTTTGACATCAAGGTCCTCGCGAATGGAGATGCAATGACCAGCTTGTTCGTCGGTGAGAAGTTCCTCGTCGACGAGAGTTCCGTTTGTATAGACTTTGTTGAGCTCTCTGTTGGTGGATCAACACCAATTCGAAGTTGACGTCGAGCCACAACACACCTCCGCACAATTTTCTCCTTGCCCTTGTCCGCAGTAGGTTTACCTTTCGATTTAGCCACGCGCATTTCTGCGCCAAGAGCGGTTTCTGATTGATCAACCCGACCAACCTTGTAGCCTGCTCGTAGGTTTAGCTAAATGGTCTGTTGGGGAAGACTGTCTTCACCTTTTGCAAGGAATTTGCTACGTGATCACTAAGTCCTCAGTGGCTATATGCCTCACTAAAGCAACACTTACGCAGCCCAGAAATTGAAAGATGTCTCAGGAACGCCAACCTACCAAATCTCCTATATAAACCATACAAGAATTTACCAAGAATCTACATACCATTGACATCTTGACTCGCTGTGTGAGCTTTAAATCAAACTCCCTGTGACCGATACGCGCATCTTCTTCATACAACTGCGGATATGTCAGCTTAGATAATGCACCTACCCATCTGACACGCACCTCCAAGAATTTCCTGGAAATTGATGGGTACAGTTCAGCAATTCAAAGGGAAAAGAAAGAAATCACCGCACCCTTTCTGGAAAAACAGGATCTTCAAGAATGGTTCAGTCAATCTGACAGATCAGGAAAAGAAAGGTGGAGCACCGTATCAAAATGATTTTGCTTGATCTGACAACGTAAGCATTAAACGCATGCACAGGTAGGAGTATTCCAAGATCGTACCTCCCAGAACTAGGAGGAAGTTATGGTTAGAAACATACGTCATATGCACTTGAAAGTGATCTACCTGCTTCTCAAATGGGGTGAATTCGACCCATACTTTTTTGGGGATGTACAGAGTGCGGGGATCGTACCCGGGTTCACCTGGACGTACACCATCCTTCTACAAACGATATTAGGCAGAGGAAAAAACCTGCGGTAGAGAAGACTTACATCTCTAACATCTGATAAAAAACTGAACGGGTCCTCTGCAGATTTCTTCTCAGTCTTCTTCTCCTGAGTGCGCTGCTCGGCCGCAGTCAAGAAAAGGGAGGTCACATTGCCGGCACTGGAATTCTCAGCGGATACTTTTTTGACAGAGGGACGTCCGGGAGCCGATCTTTTTGTCTTAGGCTCGTCCTCATCCTCATCCTCATGATAGGAGGAACGTCCAGATGACCGTGCAGAAGTACTCCTCCGGGACGACGCACAAGATGAAGAACGGCCGCGTGGCTCCTCATCAGAGCCATCAGGGACGATGAAGTCGTCGTCGTCGACTGGAGAACTGGGGCGGGATGACCGTGCTAACAGACGAAAATGAACATGACACGAATAGCAGAGCGCTGGACATGCACACACAACGTTTGACCGGGGACTTTTTGAACCTTGACAAGCGTGATCCAAATGAAGGGACATCACCTTGCTCTTCGTCAGAGGACAGTATTGCAATGCGCGGCTTTTTGGTCCGACCTAGGATATATGCAGCCCGTCAGGTGTGCTCTCGGCAAGGCGACATGAGACATTAACCTCGGGAAGGGGATGACATCTCACGATATTCAGGAGAAGAGGTGCGGTATACAGGAGATTTGCTGAGTGTGGTTGCTTTTTCGTCCTGGTCGTCGTCGGAATCTGCGATGAGAATCTTGCGCTTGTGACGAGTCTGTGAGGTGGAAGTGAAACGGAGGAGTGAAGTGGGAGAAACCTGGCGAGCATACCGACTTGGCCCTAGCCGAGGACTTGACTCCCCGCTTGTCCGAGAGCATGTCCACGTCGATGGGCTCGCTCGTTGGAGGGGTGTCTTTGACGCTGCTCTCTATGTCGGACGACACAGAACCACCCGCCAGCTGGGAGCGCACAGGCCGCGATGATACCAACTTGGACGCTGGAGTGGACACTAATGTGGACGCGCCAGCAGGTTTTGTAGAGTTGGCACCGGGCTTGCCAAAGAAGTTGATAAGACTCTTTTGTTTCATGTTCTCCGACGACAACCGTTTTTCTGGGGCTTTTTGCGTCGGCATGTTGGACGTTGAACGCGACGGTGAGCGCGCTTGGACGCGAGACGGTGATGATATGTCGCGTCGTTATGGCACATTGTGGCATGTTTGTGCAAGCCAAATATGGAACGTGGAAATATTTTTACATATTAAATTAATGTTCTTTGATAAGGTCAGGGACACTGTAAGGACCCTCACTGGCAAGTGGTCCCATTTGTTATTTGTTTCAGCTACTCTCATCAAACCCCACTTTCGTTTGCCAGACTATCCTTTATGCTCGTGCTCCTTCCCCTCCTCCCCCTGCTCGCGTCAGTGCTGCCCACCGCATTTGCTGCTCAAGGCGCAACTTGGTATCCTTCTTCCTATTAATATTATCATCCGTTGATTGATGATCACCTCCTCAGTAACATCACCACTCATTGCTCGTCTGACTACCCCTGCTGTAGTAAGCTCGTTATCTGATATCGTCGTTATTTACTCATCAACCAATCAGGTGAATATGGTTTCTGCGGAAATGGCTATGTCGGTCCCACCGGTTTCCCCTCTATTTGCCATGCTCATCCACAGTAGTACTGCCTAGGAGGGTGCGACCCCCTCAGTTCTTACTCCCTCACCTCCTGCGAGCCCAATCCTGTTTGCCAGAGTGCCAACGTGAGAAAAAGCACCTAACACGACAAATTTGCTACTTACTTTCACCACCAGTATACTCTCTCTGACACTTCCCGCATCCTCTCTAATTATACCCACTTCGATGGTAATGCAAGCGAATATGGTACGTCCAACTTGAATTTACACAGACATAAATTCACGCTGCCTTCATGCAGACTGGGTACTCCAGGAAGGTTCCATCCTCAATACAACCTCAGATGGGGAGGCTGCCATTGTTCTCACCCTTACCGAGCAAAGCGGTAGTTTGCTATCTTCCACCCGCTATGTCCATTATGGCACAATCACTGCTCGATGTATGTTCATTCTGCCCTTTCCTCCGTCTTATCTGACTCGCGTTTCGCAGTGAAAACCGGACGTTGGGCTGGTGTCGTCACTGCATTCATTACCATGAGCAGCATCAAAGACGAAATCGATTGGGAGTTCCCGGGCAACACAACCACCCAAGGTCAAACTAACTACTTTTGGCAAGCCGATATCCGTAAGCTTGCTGAACATTCCTTCCTGTCCGTTCACAAACGAGCCTCGTAGCTTCCGTTACCAACGGTGTCACCGAGACCGGTTTCACAGATACATATGTCAACTGGCATGATTATACCGTGCGTCCCTCTTGACATGCCAGCAATGCCTTGGGATATTCATAGCTGCCATTAGATCGACTGGACACCTGACTCCTTGACTTTCCTGGTCGACGGCAACATCACGCGGACCATATTAGCTGCTAATTCCATCAACAACGTTACCGGTGTCAGCGAGTTCCCCAACACTCCTAGCCGCATCCAGCTCAGGTACGGCTTCCTAAGAATAGATTGGGCTGGTTGAAACTCACGACTGATCGCATAGCATCTGGGCCGGTGGTGTCCCTTCAGAACCTAATGGCACTGTTATATGGAGTGGAGGTCTGATCGACTGGACAGACCCCGATTATGTTTCAGCTGGTACGTTGTCCCATTTATGTTTCGTCACCACCGCTCACGATCGGCCAGGTCACTTCTACGCCCTCTTCCAGTCCGTATCTGTGCAATGTAACGACACCACGGCCCCTGGTCCTGGAATTACCTCTTACGTCTACGGCCCTAACTCGACATTAGATACGCCGTCCATCACTTTCTCCAACGCCTCAACCCTGCTTAATGGGGCGAGCTCGTATTCCGGTGGCAATGGCATGCACTGTGTCCTCGTAGCTGGTGTCCTCGCTATCACGCTTCTTGCTCACATTTTCTAATGTACTAACATCACGGATGAATCTTCGATTGGGGCCTACTCGTTACCTGAGGGAGATAATCTAGCCGCTTCATTGCTTTCCCCTTACTGTAGTCCGCAGTCACACAGATAAACACGCACGCACTTGTCTCCGTCGTCGGACCGATAGTGTCAAGTGCAGTTCCTTTTTGTATCTTTTACTTCCGTGGCAGACACTTACCTTCATCCATTTCACAAACGAGATTTTGTTTCTGGGTCTGCTTGCCTATACATCCTTGACGCTGAACGATTGATGTCAGTGTGTATGTCAGTAGGCTCCTGCGAGCCTGTTGGTGGACAGGTTTCGGAACGATCGCAATGGACGTCGGGTAGCCAGCACCGACATGAACATGCAAGAACGAAATCAGCCAGACATCCTACTCATAGGTACTATCCCTCGTATTTAAAAGACCGTGCATCAGTACCCCCCTTTCGCGGGTATCCAAAAAAATACGACTCGGAAGACTTGCTGCCCATGCTCATCGACCACAGGCTTGATGATCGGAGCTAGTGTGTACTACACCCAATGTCATCAGCTCCGAGTGCGCTGGTTAAAAAGCGCGGAACCCACGCCGTGCTCGTGTCGGCGATCTCGAGCCTTCGTTGATAGCTCGCCGACTCAGAGCCCGGACGTACAATTGGCGTTTCTTTCAAACCAACTCCACTTCAGCCCATCACACGTGCTCACCAAGACGTTTGGTTCAGGCCAACATACAGTGAGTCAGGAATAGGGAAGACTCGGCTTCGCATTGAAACGTATATCCAGAACCATACAAGCATACATACAATTAAAGGGTACAGTCGTTTATACAAGTGCACAGTCCCGAGTTATACAAAAGAATATACATGATTCCATATTATCACACCGAGAAGGTAATGTAGTAGGTGGAATCGGGCTTGAAGTTATCGCGTGACGAACGAGGTGGAAGCGAAGTTTTTCGAATGTTACTGCGGCGAGCATGAAAGCATCTTGACGGACGTGCGGAATTTTGCTGGCAATGCTCGATAGTCCTAAGCATACGAGGTATAGGTGTTGGCACGGCTGAGAGAGTGCGATGGGTGCAATGGCCTGAGCGGACGACCATCGTGGCTCCAGCTGACATCACGTCGAGAAAGGAATATTGACGTTAGCACGAATTACTTACGTTGAACTCGTCACAGAACTAGACCTAGAGATAGCATCCGTTATGTACGGCCTCATGTGCGCTGGAAAAGGTTGTGGAGCAAGAGGGGCGTCGCTAGGTAGTCCACTTGGGGTTGTTGCGCTATAGCGATAACTGTATATCTGACCTCCCGTGGAGAGGCGTGAGCCAATGTTAAAGGGAATTGCGAACGGGTTGAGACCGATATCAGAGGATTTGCCGTGCCCCGAAAATGACCCAGAGAAGAACGGAGATGGTCTTGTGTGCGTCGGCGTCCCTGAGTCGCAAATATAGTGAGTCTCGATAGGATGACCAGCATATGACTGGAATTGTAATGCCTCCTTCGCTTCTTGAGCACTCGGAACATTCACGTAATCAACCGTAGCTGTGACGGTTGTATCTAGGGGACCGACAGGCGACGATCTGAGAATCTTGATTTCTTTGACAGGCCCAAACGGATAAAAAAGGGGATGCAAGTCTGAGACCTGTGTGAACAATATGGTAGATAAATTGGACACCAGCAGTTTCGAGGTCGGCATCATTGTAATTTCCCAGGGATTGATTATCTGGTCCTCTGATCCGCCGCTGATGGAATAGAGCCCATCTGGTTCAGAAATAGAAGGTGTGGAGAT
>JBBPSL010000066.1:25387-37715 GCA_038093555.1 Butyriboletus appendiculatus
CGCTAAATCATACTGGGGCACAGGACCTTGGGAACGTTGGACTACCGCCCACGAGACATCAAGCATATGTCCCCTGAGGAAGATATTAAGGAGGGATCCAATGGCAAGAGGGTTGAACAAGAACTTTATCTGAGTGCGCGATAATGTATCCATCGCTACCTTGGCTTCTTGATGAGTTGACATTACAATAAAGCCGCGCCGACGAGAAGCGGTGTCCAAAGTGGCCAGAATGACGGCGTGGGTCACAGTTCCATAGGGTTCAAAGATCTTGGCGAACTCGGACCTAAAGATGAACAGGAACATTGGAGTTTACACGTTTGCGCGGACAATGGATCTCACTTTGTGAGGTCGAATGGTAAACCGAGTACGTAGAGGTTCCGACGCAGCTCTCCATTTGAGCGAATCGTACGGGGGTTCGTTGCGGACTGAGCAGAGCATAAAATAGAGCTTTAAAACGCATATACGAGTCAGTCTCAGCAGAATGTTCTGAACCGACTCGGAATACTTGCTTTTGGTTCTCGGCGCGACGACCGTGACCCTCCTGCGAGTCCCTGATGGGAACGAGGTAAGAGATGTCGCCATGTATTGTAGAGTCCACCCCCTTGTTCTTTTCAGGAACTTCGGCGTGCATCGTCGGTTCGTTATAGCGATCTTGAGGTCGTCGGAGCTGGCCTAATGGCGGGGTGAGCCCATCGATTGGGATTAACTATCGCATCTTCTCACCACATGTCTTGAGAGTTGCTTTTAGACCAAGGACTGCATTGATACCCTCTCATCCAAGATGCACTAAATCACTGCAACTTACCGGGGTGTGTTGTTTGGTCAAAGATATCGGAGTGTGTGTCGCGATTCATTTTCTAGGATTACCGAACGAAAAGAAAGGAAGAGAATCAAAACAAAATACCCTGTTATGCTGAAGAAACTGAACGAGACTGATGAAAAGGCGTGAAGCAAAACTGGCGGAAGAAGACGAGAACAAAAACACGCGGGAAGGTCCCCGCGCGGTCCCACCCTAATTTATCCGACGCGTCAAGGTCACGTGCCGTTTATTTTTCCATGGAGCTGATCCAGAACTCTGATTCAGATGGACCCCTGAACGTCAGCGACGTTGGCCTCATTGCGCACCCCAGATTTTGTCGCCCCCAGGTAAGACGCCACGACGCTCTCGTCTAGCCCCCTTATCTTGCGCCTATCTTGAGTTAAAATAGGATGTAACAGCAGCATGCCCAGGAGTCTGTTTTATTGTTCCTCACTCCCCCCATCCACGCAAGTGGCCTTGAGACGTGCCGGGTACGAAACGGTCGACGAACTTGCGGGTGTTTCTGCAGAAACGTTGTCCAAAGGTGAGAATGTCTCCGAGGGCTTTGCCATCCCCTTACTCAAATGTCTGTTTACGAGAACTGGGTATCGGTATCGCGGACTCCCAAGCTTTGATCACCGCGACGCAAGCTCCAAAGGAAATACCCTTGAGCCAGTCGGTAGCCTCATTGTCTCGTACGAGCATTTTGAAATGCAGCTACCTTGCTGTGAATAAAATCCTCGGAGGTGGGCTCCCACGAGGCCACATATTGGAAATATCAGGACCTCCAGGCAGTTTCAAAGAATCCCTTGCATTAGATTTCGTGCGGAATTTTGTGGAGGCCGACGAAGGCGTTATATTTGTTGGTGAGGTATTTTGCAATGCCTCCCACTTCCATAGCGCTGAGTTGTCGCATGCTAGATATGCAGGGCATGACAAGTCCGAAGGCCATTTCCGGGGTGCTCGCAGGTAATTCATGTGCCCGATTGATGCAAGGACGAGTTAAAAATTTTCTTTCGTAGGTACGGCCTCACCCCACAGCCAAGAATTGATACGCTATGCTCGGCTTCACACATTACCGGACCTCCTAACATTGATGCACAACCTCCTTGCGGAGCTCCGCCCAACAGTGGGTATTGCAAATTTACAACCGCGTTTTAGCGAGCTGACTGATCGAAGACGGGGCTGCTTGTTCTCAATTCAATTTCTTTCCCTTTCCAATCGCACCCGGATCTTACTCCGTCAAGGAGGACAGCATTACTGGCTGTTATCCGACAAACCCTTCTTCAAGCATGTGTATCCAATAATTTGACTGTAGGCGAACACGGTTTCCCCTCAGAGTAAGAGACTTACGTATTCACCAGATCGTCGTTACTTCGCAAATGGCAACTAAAATGCTCAGTGCAGACGGATCAGCGGCCACTTTCGACACTGGAGCAAAGGCCGTAATGATGCCTCAACTAGGTTCCTATCTCTTGATCGATGCAGATTGCAGGCTGAAGCAAGCTAAACTTTCTCAGGACCTGACTACCTGCCTTCTGGACGATCGTATCGTCTTGTGATCATACCACATTCAAGAGCGGCAGGGTAATGTGATTCCACTTCAATTCAGGTGTCGTGTACTCATACCGTTCCAGAGTTCTACGCCTTCTCTCCTCCCCAAGTGCTCAACACCCACATGATGCCTCACAAGAGAATTACGCGCTAGTGAGCACAATTACCGCGTGATATGACAACCAATTGATGCATGGCACAATCCGGGAAGGCTCATAGCGGATATGGAGTGGTTGAATTTGTGAGGGACCCTATTCAGGATAATAAAGCTATACGATTACGAGGCCCTCCTGGGTAATAATGTCCTTTGGCGTTACGATCATATCTAACTTCCAATCGTGATCTGTTACTGGGACTTGCCCTGCCTCCAGTAATTGTTGCTGGAGAGACAACGCAACTGACAAACCTGCGTGAGTACGACGTCGAGAGAACGTAATAATGAACTACCCAAAAGAGGTCGCGGTCGTTTGGCGGCGTTGTTGACATATGAAGAGATGAAACGGTCGTAATAACCTTTACCGTGACCTAAACGCGAAAGAGAAGAATCGAATGCGACGCCTTCCGACGGAAGGGGTAAGGGGCAAATTCGGGATTCGGTCACCACCCTGCCTCGTGGAATATGAGGGCATAATGCTGACCTGGCAGGATAATCAAATCAAGGTCTTCACAGGAGACATCCGAGACTGGTAAGAGGCAAGGTTCAGATACCGACGACCCGAGGCACCGTTGGCGAAAGTGCATACCACGCTGTCGTTTCCCGTTTCTCCATTCTGCCGGAGGCTCAGGGATGCCCCACAGGCCAGCGGGGAGCGCTCGGAGGTCATCGTCATCGTACAGCCTCACAAAGTCCATATGTCCATCTTTGGATGCAAGGCTCGGCACAAACAACTTTTTCCCTGCCTTTGGCTATACCCCAAATTTCACCACATAGACGCAAGAGAGACTCGTACCACTGTCTGCCAGGATATTCGACACCAACGCCGTCGTCTGCACCTCTCCGGTGGGCATGCTCAGGTAGCAGCTAATTGTCTTGGAACGTTTGAAAGCTGGGAGTGCGACGACCTTGGCCACGATCGCCTCTGCTGTTCAACGCATCATCCATCAGTGTCATCAACCCCACAGAGGGACGCGTCCATTCTGATAGTTACATTGAGATTGCAAGTCCGACTGTGTGAGATCGCGAAGCTTGTTGCCCATCGACGTCCGAAGGGCTTTTTTAGCGGATTTGAGGACCGTGATCGACATCGTGGAGGGAGGGCGTTCTGAGAGCCGGAATGTGCTCGACGACAACCGCGCTGGTTTGGACCATAACGAGCAGCTGTGGCCCGACAAGGTGGCTCGGCGTTGACCGTGGGATGTGAGCGACTTCCCAGGACTGCCATACGACCGCCACGGGGGTTCCGCTGAACGTCCAAAAGACGATGCAACGCGCGGAGCCAACGTCGCCCGTATCACCCCTCGCGCGAGCTCCCACTGAGCCGCCCCGCGAACACCGCAGCCGGGCTCCCGAATTTTACGGTTTCGTCGCTTGGTCGTCGACGTCCGTTTTATTCGTCGTCTATGTTCTCTGGGCACTCCTGCCAGACGAGTACATCGTCTGGCTAGGCGTTAAATGGTACCCAAGCCGGTGCGCAATCCCGCCATCAAAAGAAGAAAAAATACTCATAACTCACAGTGAATGGTCGTTGCTCCTGCCCGCATACTCCATCGTCCTCGTCCTTCTCACATACCTTGTGTACTTTTCTCTCGCGATCACCCATACTCCTTCATTTAGTGACGTCAGCGCAATAGTGGGTGAGACGACGAGCACTATGCACAAATCGCGGTAAATGCGTGAGCTAATCAATTTGCCAGATGACAAAGGCCATCTTCCAGGTCCCCTCGTTACGCCTAATCCGTACCTCAACACGACCATCGTTCCAGAATTATATGATATACCTATCGGCATTGTGAACCGTGTACTCTACGGCCCCAAGATAAATGTGATACACGGTCTCGATAAATATGGTGAAATAAACGGAGAGCAATACAGTGTGTCTAATTGCGATAGTGGATAACTGGATTATAATGGTCATATTGTTCAAGAAATCATCGATGTGAAACATGTCAGGGAACAGGGAGCTCATCGCACCGTTTAAGCGTGTGCCAGGTTGCCCAGCAACCTTATTGAGGGTGCTTCCTATAATTCGGATAAGTGCCGGAAAATTCATCGGTGCCTCTGTTATAATCGTTCTGGTACTGGTGCGTGTCGGCGACGCTCGTAGACGCAACTTCATCGTAATCATCATCGGAACCATTCGACACACTGGACGACGTCGCCGAAGACATGCTCGCTTGGAACGTGAGACCGGTACGTGAACCACCACCTGCTGGTGATGAGGATGATCCTTGAGGAAGCCACTCGTCCTCATGTGATTGGTTGTGAGCAATCCATCTATACCTTGCCGGCTGCTTTCCCGCATCGTGGACCTGCGTTACCATCGGCTCTTCGAACCCGACCGCAAAACGGGGGGCAGAAAGGACGTCGGACGAGGATGGATTTATCCCATGGGTACGTAGGTGTCGCTTCGCGTTCGATCGGACGGCAAAGCTCTTGTCACAGTTTGCTACAATGCATTTGTAGGCTAACCGCGAGATCACTTAGCACGTTGCCCGACGACGACGTACAAAAGACATACGCTTTGCTCCCGAATGGGAATTCATATGCGTAGCCAAGCCGCTTGGCCGAGGGAACATCTTCTTGCACTGCTCGCATTGGTGCATTTTCGACTTCTTCTGATGCTTGGAACCGGAGGGTCTTTGATCGCCGACACGAGAGTTCGCAGGGCTGTGTGCCAGTGGGAATGGGACACTGTTGGGGGAGGGTATCGGCACGCGGAACTGGTTTGCTGTGGTTACCACTTCGCCGTCGCGCTGAAGCCTCATGCCGGGACCCTGTAACCTTGCGCCTCCGAAAGAAATCGATGACGACGACGGAAACGTCGAAGAAGGGGACGGGTGGGTGACCTCTGACTCATCGTCCGCAATGATGTTTATATCCAGTAGACTGTTCAACATATGTCGGTTCTCAGGGTCGTCAACGGGCTGCAACATCGACTCAGAGAGCTGGAAGGTCATGACGGACGGTTGGAGTGCCTGCGTGCGGTACATGTGATGTGGGGAGAGGTCCACGTTCCGTGATGACTGGATCTGAAACTGATTCATCATCGGGGACATCCTAGTCACTTCTTCGACGTCAGAGTCTTGATACGACTCATCAGAGGTGCTCTCGGGCGGTTCACTCGCTGGGGACCTCACTATCCTCGGGGGCGACTGCGTCCAGGGGGGATACCCCATTTGCGCGTGAGAGGGCTGGGGTATCTGTCAGATATTTTAAAAAAGAACGAGCTCGCTACCTACCCAGGAGCCTCTCCTGAATGTCTGGGTCCCATGCAGTGGCGCATCGGCGATATGCAGTGTTGAGAGGTCGCAAGAAGAGAAATTATGGTATTTGGACGCGTCACTAGCGTAGGGCGATGATGCGTGCGATGTGGTGCGCTGGGACGACTCGGGATACGCAGTGGGATGAGGGGCCATGGAGGGGCTCTCGTCATCGAAGATGAGACGTCGTTGCAAAATATCAGAGTCCAGTTGAGTGTTATCCTGACCGGGACAGGAGTGCATGAACTGAACGCTGATATTTTGTGCGTTTTCGCCAGCACCGAGATAAGGGTAAAATGAGGGTTCGCAGGGGAGAGATGCCAAAAGATGGGGAAGAATATTTGGTTCGTCCGAGTTGGAGGGCTGTCTCGAATGGGGGATGCGCGAAGACCTGCCGGGAAAGTATATATTACCGGTTGAGTCACCCATTGAGGGGCAGGGAAAGGGTCTGGAGGGAGATCATCCTGTGGCCTCTGTACACAGGTGGAAGTGAAGCCGCGACCTACCAGAAGCTGTTTGGCGCTAACCTAATCTTCACCGTGGAAAAGGGCAAACCACCGGCAACAAGCAAGAATAATAACAAACTACGCTCTCTCGAGTCAGTCGGCCTGGGACAGGTCTGATATGGCGACGACGGGAGACTTGGGGGAATGAGCAGACCTGCTCGAGGGCCCAGATAAAAGGAGCAGCGCATGCTCGCAGCACGGGTGGTAATAACAGGGCATGAGGAGAAGTCCTTTCGGTGAGTAGGATGGGCGGGGCGCCTCTTGCAGACATGCGGGATGTTACCACACCGCAGAAAGTTCATCCCCCGGTTTGGACAACCTACCCCTAATTGACACATCTCTGGCCTAATTAACAGCCTATGAAACGCAAACGGCAAAGACTGTCAGATAAAGCGAGGCAAGTGTTTGTGGAAGCCCCCTGGCGACTGACACATCATCCGAAGTCCAGATACGCAAAGTTCACATATCAGCGAGGCAGTACGACCCCACGGTCCCTGCTTAGTTGAGATTCAGAAGAAGAAGCAAGACGATGAGTACTACTCATTGGCTGATATTATTACCATTCGAACAGGCGTCGCCGGTCCAGGCTTTCACGACGCGGCTCTTGGGGGACATTCAGATGGGTCTTCTGTGGGTCTTCTAGTCGCTGCTAGTCGGTGCCAACCTCTCGTAATTTACAACTCCGCGAATACAGCGTGATTCCATTGCTCCACCTACGCCTTACTCCGAGCCGTGCTGAGTGAAAGCTGCCCAGTGAAGAACAGGCCATGTACATAAATATATCATAAAACACAAGTCCTATTCCAAATTCCTTATCGCTCACTACGGAGGCGATCAACCCAGCGGTTGGGGACACTTGTTTCCACCTCGATCATACCCGCAACCATGAGTACACCAAATTAGCATCCTCTTGGTCCAGAAGGTACTATTCTCGGGACATTACGCCCGCCCGGTTCTCTCAATGGGTCCGTCCCTCCACTTCTACGCCTGATTTCCGGCTATGAACAATCATATGTAACCTGTGCACGCGTCATCCAAAATTTAATATCCAACTCTGTGAACGCACAAATTACTCTCAGTCAGCCATTGGTCGCCAACGTTTACCTGACCTGCGTAAACCCATCCGACGCAGCTACCTCATCAGGCTGCCCCCAGTTCTTGCCAGCGGTCCTCACTCCACGTGTCTCTCATTAAGCTTCGAGGTTTTGCCGGAAAAGTGCAGGGTTTTTCTGGGGTTTGAAATCGCGTGAAGGACGCGAGGCCCCGTGGCGTTCGGTGGCGCAGACCATGGTCGAGACCGGTGCCCCGATTGTTTGCCATCAGGAGTGACAGTTGTCTCAAGACGTCTAAGCATAGGTAATTTCTGCCAAAAAGTCAGTGTCTGATGGACAAACCACGAGGTTGCTCACATGGGCCGGGTGAGGCTCCTGCTTCATGGCCCACTTATTCCACCATCCATTTGCTACGGTATGCATCCGCGTTTCGAGTGCACAGATATCCGAGCCAAGGTCCTGCGATATCGTTGTGTCGGCCGAAACGGTTCCCGGCCTTCGAGAGTGTGTCATGGCTCCTGAAGTCTCAGAGCTCTCAAGTTCCTCGACTTCGTCGCTTGAGCATGCACCAAGTATGTCCTTGAGATCGGGGCCACTGATATCTGTTTCATCCAGTGGAGGGGTTCCACGAACAAGAATCTTTCCCGATTCCTCAGCTCCACGCGGTGACACACTGCGCTTACGAAACCATGGAGAACACCGCTTGATTGCCAGAGGACTTGAAATGATGTCAGCACCGAAATCGTCTGGACTCCCATGCCTGTGTGATGTTACCCCGAATGGATGTCCCATGGGAGAAGAGAGGTCGGGGGTAGCTAATCGGAAATATGAAGGGGGTGGTGACACATATCCATCCTCTTGATGAATGGGCTCAGGTGGCTCATTGAGATCTCCTTCAGGATGACGACAAGGATCAATATTCTCCTTTCCATGTGTTGTGAGGTCGTCTCGATGATGCAATTGAGAAGTGCTCGAAGCCTCAGGCAGTTCTTCAGCGGATGTGAGTTCCTGCCTTACGGCACGAGTTACGTTTGGGCGCGATCGCCGCGCCATATCGGAGCCTGTGCACTCAGTCTTGATCCGTTTGGTAGCCAGGTCTTCATCTAAAGCGCCACAGAGTGTCCTTTTGCCGCTGTTTCTCCCCGTTTTCCTCGTGGGCGCTGAATTACTGCGTGAGAGTCCTGATCTGGGATTAGGAGCTAGAGTGTGGTTGAGTGGCAGATCAGCACGAGGGATCCAACGTGCTTCTTACAAAATAAGTGTAAAAGGCCGACGGTACCATGGTCTAGTTTAGCCTTTCCTTTGCCTTTGTCGGTACTCGGACGATTGAGATTATCGAAATGAAGCGGGAGTGACTTCGATACGCGAGGCACAAAACCCGGGTTGATATCCACTATTGGTAAAAGTGTGATCGGATCCAAGTTTCCATCTGCTAGTTTTTTCGCTAAAGAAGGTTCCAGGTTGCTGGCATTATCATCATCAGCTAAGTGCGGAAACGAAGAATGATATCGCCACCTCCCGATATAAGCCTCTGTTTCGGCATCCATGGCATCCTCCACGGCGATCTCCGTCAGGCAAACGAGCTTCTCATCCAAAGGGCAATAAACCCGCTGGTGCAAGAATACTTTCTCAGCCAAGTCGAACGCCTCGAGGTAACCCTTTGGCACGGCTTTCTTCCCCTCTAGTCTCAGGGCTCTCACGAGCTGATCCACAGTACGATGCTTTCTCAACAACGTCCACGCAGTCTTCAGCCCGACACCAGGTATACTGGGGAGATAATCACAGCCACTGAGGATTGCCATGGCGCGAAACTGAGAATCCGTCCACCCCAGTAATGATATGCCCGCGTCGGCGGTTGTTACGGACCCGAAGTCGTCTCTGGATATAGCCGTGATGGTACTTGAAACCGAATCAAGTTTGAATAGCACTTTGCGGCAACCAAAGACGAGCAGGTCGGAATCCTCCGTGATAATACCATCAACAATGCCAATGCGTTCCAAGTAAGCCATCTGGGCATCAGCTTCGTACGGCGCGACCACGTATTGGATGCCCTCTGCTCGAAGGACCTATTCAGGGAGGTCAGCGCATGCCTAGTCGAAATAACGAATCCTACTTTGATGAGCTGGTACGCCATTTGTGGGGTCACGTCGACACATTTGACATAAAACTCTCGAGCCTGACTGTGTTTACCCTGTGAGGCAAGGGCATTCGCTTTGGCGAGGTTGTCCTCTCTCCGTTCCCTCCTTTCGCTTTCCGTCCCTTTCTTCGCAGGAAGTGGCCCGCCGTCGAAAACCACGTAGGGCTGTATCTTGTGATGACGCAGGAGGCGAACCTTGTGCATGGCATAATCGACATACCTGAATATATGCCAATATGTCAGTCATGCGTGGCCACACGGGTCGACCGTGGTTGCAGGGAGGCACGGAAGCATGAAAAACTCACTTGGTCGTCTTCTTTCCAGTGGCAAGCTCTGTGGCACAAGCGTAGACGCCACGATGTAGCCAAACGTACGCGTCGACCGCCAGAGTCTGACCGGCGAAGTCAGACAAATGTTTGTTGACCTGGATGGACTTGAGGAGTGGAAGTAAACCCGAAATACCCATTGAAAGTTGGTGTTCTTTCAGATATGATCAGGAGTATAGGCATTAAGACGCGGTTGTTGTCGAAGCACAAACGAGTCCGTTTAGGTCCCGCGTCGTCAAGACCTGAGCCAAAAGTCGTAGCGATGTAGTGCAAACAAGGATAAGCAGACGCGTCGCGTTCGTCCAATGAGATTCGTTACGGAACATATCCATCAGATGAGAACGAATCCATAATTAATTTTGTGCTTTGTAGGCCGACTCAAAACCGCACCTCGCCCCAAAATCGATTCGAGTGGGCCATCGTTTAGTTTCATTCACCCCAGAGGAGTAACTTGCCAAATTCAAGATGAGGTGGTTCAAACTCGGCACTGTTATTGGACGAAATCGAAGGGCGCGACACCGACCATAGCCAAACTATCGGTGGTAGAGTGCTCTCTACATTGAACAGGTCGTGGATTCATCGTTCGTGGTTGATTTGATGATCCGAGCTATGTGTAGAACGTGGTGTGCTTGTTTTTGGTGGGAGCGCAACCAGCTCACGAGTGTTTTGTGAGCACACCCAGTGGTATCGCACGAGCAAGTTGCTGGAGATGATCCGTGCGCCGGGCTCACTTGGCTAGGCCGCCGCAGAGCCCCTTATTTGCCGCGATGGGTCCAAACCGAAACTCGGAGAGTTGGTGGGAATGCTCGTACCTATTGCAGCATAGCAACATCGTTACCTGACCTAAAAACGAGTAAACTGCGCACTACTACAATCAAAAGTCCTCAATCGTCGTAAAGTTGCGGCACGTGGGCTTGCAGGCGGAAGATCTCCCATACGGGCAGCGCCGCGGAACGACGCATGTGGTACAACGGAGAGAGGCGGCCGTGTCCTCGCTTTGATGTGTTCTGGAGTGCGCAGATTGTGGGGGTAAAACAAGACTCCGGTGTGATCACTAATCCTGGTGGGCTCCGGATCCCACTAGATTGTTTACGAGCGTATCCAGTTGCCAGAAACTGTCATGACCGCCGTGTGAGCACTTGAGCTGAGTATGTATAAAACGAGATCCGGTCGTACTGTATCGAGTGCAACGGACAATATTCCATCGCGTTTCACCACCTGAACCACAGTAGTCAGTCAGCATGAGCGCCTCGTTCTCTCAGCATGTCAGTGGTGTCAAGGCCGCCGTCTCCAATGGAATAACTCCACCCAGCTTCCCTCTCCCGGTTCGCTTTTCAAGGTGCCAGGCGGTCTTTTGTCTGCTCACTTTGATCCGATTAGCTGCCAGATAACCCGGATATCATAACGGCAAACCTCTTGCTGCTGGTCGGCCAGACACCCAACCCGTAAGTCGTCCAATCCCTATCCTGTGCCCCGCTCACTGTGATCCAGACGACTCAAATTCATATACCAACTCCTCATCAAGCACATGCATGCCTTTGTCAAGGAGACCAAGTGCGTGATTTCGCTTTTCAGAGTTCGAAGCGTCAATGACGGACTGGCCGTTCGATAGCCTCTCCACAGACGAATGGATGGCTGCCATCAAGTTCTTGACTCAAGTTGGCCAGACATGCACGCCTTTGCGTCAGGAGATGATCCTCCTATCTGACGTGCTCGGTGTTTCGGCCTTGGTAGACGCTCTCAACAACCCCGTCGAGGGGGGTGCGACGGAGAATAGCGTCTTGGGCCCTTTCTTCACCGACGATGCTCAGGACGGTGAGTCTTTGCAGACCTGCCCAACACCCTAACCTTATCATGCCCCCAGTCGAACATGGTGGGTCGATTGCGTCCGAAGGCAAAGGGGAATACATGTACGTCGAGGGCAGGGTCTTGACAACAGAGGGCGAGCCCATCGCAGATGCCGTCATCGAAACATGGGAAGCAGATCACAATGGTATGGTCTCGATTGCACGCATTCATATATCTATAACCACGCACTCACCGTCAGCCATCAGGGTTCTACGACACACAATATACTGACAGAACCCACCCGGACTGTCGTGGGCGATTGCGTACTACAAAAGATGGCAGCTTTGGGTATCGTGCCATTGTTCCTCAATCTTATCCCATTCCGGGTGACGTGAGTTCCATTTGGTTTTTCCGATCCGTCGCGAAATTCTGAACCTCGATTCAAGGGTCCAGTCGGCGAACTCTTGATTTCCCAAGGCCGTCATAACATGCGTCCAAACCACTTACATATGATGGTGGACGCCCCTGGTTACCACAAACTTATTACCGCACTCTATCCGGAAGGGTGTCGTTATCTTGAGAGTGATACCGTATTTGGAGTCAAAAAGTCGCTCGTCGTGGTATGTGTCGCGTTTCTCTATACGTGTTTGAGTTATTCACGGTAGTCCTCGGACAGAAAATGGACCAAATAGACGATGACGAGGAAGCTCGCAAACGCGGATTCCCAAAGGGCGGCTCGTTCAAGC
>JBBPSL010000066.1:37814-50717 GCA_038093555.1 Butyriboletus appendiculatus
CTAGGAAACAAACAAACCAACATGTGTTTTAGCCCAGTCTAGACCCGCCGACATAACTTTACTCGAACGTTCACCGGTGTCAACGTGATGCCAGTCGTCCACTTCAGTAATACCTCCTGCTCCTCGAAGGGCTTATTCGCGAGGTCATCCGGAACTCGTATCTGGTACCGACGCACGACGCTCGCGAGGATACAAACCATTTCTGCGAGTGCAAATCGCTGACCGATACATGACCTTGCACCGCCCGAGAACGGCAAGACTAGAAGGGCACAAAACGTGAGTCTAGCAGACACCTTCAAGGGGTTTCATGGAACCATTGCGCTTACATGCGTTTCTCGGCCACTGGTGGGATTCGGTGTCGATGAAGCGTTCAGGCCTAAACTCTGCGGCGTCTTCTCCCCAATACAGAGCTGCGACATGGGGTAGGGGGTTAGCCCCTCCGAGGCGAATATGGGTCTCGTCCGAGATGAGGGTGACTCACGATTCATGTGCAATGCCCATACATCGATGATGGCGACGCTACCCGCTGGAACAGCCATCGAAAATTTTCCAGTTTCGATAAAAGGATTCTCCTTTGGTCCAGGGATGAAAGAGGTACCAGGTAGGACGGTATCCTTATGCACGTCTTTCGGTATACGAGGCTCGGCAGGAAACAAACGAAGTGTTTCCTGGATGCACGCCGCAGTGTATTCCTTTTGCGATCTGTCAGTATGTGTTGATCCGACAACTAAACAAAGCTGACTAGCTTGTCCATGTATTCTTTGTGGTTCTATTTTGTATTTCGGTTTGCAAACTGTTCATGAAAGTAGGTGGTAAAGGCTCACTGTCGTTAATTGTGTGAGAGGCGCGTCTGCGGGCCATACGCGGATGACCTCTTCGTAGAGCTTTTGCTGACAGTCCGAGTGAAGGGCCAATAATGCAAATGCGAAACAGAGAGTATGAGAGGATGTCTCTGCAGCCAAATATCAACTTCTGGCTGATGTATGTGTTAGAACATGAGATCAACCAACCATGTCCAGCAAGGAGGAAAGCCTAAAATAGAGGGATGCCTCAGCAGCAAATGATGAATATCAACTGCATACTCACAAATATGTTAGAGAGGAGTTCTCCTTCAGTCAGCCTTTTCGAGTCCCCATCCTGCTTCATGTTAGCCTCGACAAGGTTTCGTAACAACGCTGCGCCTGAAGCTCCGTGGCGTTCACCTGACATGATTTCAGCACGAGCAGAGGCTACGAGATCAAGCATGTGGATTCGCAAATCGTCAAACGCAAGCTGAGTCAACAATGCGCGGGAGGAAAGATAAGGCACTTTGATCAGCGACGAAAACTGGTAAAACCATCCCGGAACTAAAGCTCTGAAAATAACATTCCCGACGGAGGTCAAAACCGCGGATCGAAAGGTGAGCTTGCAACCGGGAGGCGGCTCCGCCGTCACTTCGGCGGTCCATGACACCCGCCTACCGAAACCTGCAGTAGCGAGCACAAGAAGTGTGGCCTGAAACCAGTTTGCACTCGGTGTCTCAAATGTTAGATTGTATCTCGTACCTGTGTCATGGGCGGCAACATATCCACAGTAATATCAGGACCATCAGCGTCAAGTTGTTCAAACCATTCGTTGACCACACGGAAGCTCTCAGACCAGACCAGTGCAATGTTTGCCTTGGAGCGCAACAAGTTAGTCAAATATGGATAAATTGGGTACGTGAAGGACAGCTTACCTCATTAAAAGCAGACATGGTGACAGAACGGTGGCGCTTCCAGTCGGACCCTTCCATGCTAACAAGATTTCCTCCATAAATGTTGAGGAGCTCGTACTGAACAATATCCTTTTCGAAAGTATGTCGATCTGAAGTGACGATTTTCACTGCTTCGGGGTCTGCGAGCCAAAAGAACTGCTGGGCTGGTGTAATCCAGACAGACGCAAAGGACGTGGCTCCGAATTTCTTGTATACTAAAGGTCTGGTTGGTTAAAACGACATGCGGAGAAGAGACAAAGGCATACATGAGAATTTTCCGGCGTAGTATCCACCCATGCCAGGCCTAGGGAATGTGGTACCCAGCACAAGGGCCACGGCGCCGGACGGGTTGAGCCATAGCACTACACGGCCTGGATAATCCCTACCGTGGAAGTTAGCCTTTGTTTCTGGGGACAATGGTGCAGGCACTGCAGCGTACCTTATCTTTGCAAAGGCTGTCTGTACTGACAACGCTTTGTCCACAACGAACTTGAAAACTACCAGAACGAGGCTGGATACGACCCAGCGGCAAACCGAGGCGGGATCAAATGGGAGAGTACGCATGCTGTGTACAAAGCAGAGAATGGACAAGCATAGAAATTCAAATATTGAAAGCAACCGAAAACGTTATGTCCACAAAAGTGGAATCACCGACGGAGCTAGTAGAGTTATGACGAGGAAGATGTGTGAAGAGGAGTGTAGCTGTTGGTAGCAACTGCCGACATCAAGGGGGAGGGTTTCAGAGCTCACTACGTGTTATCTGCCAACACATGCACATGGGCAGTGTCTGCGCCGCCGCATCAATCGACAGTGGCACCGAGCATGCTGTAACTTGCAATGGAGAGCAACCTTTTGCCCGCGTGCCACCAGTATGCCGTTTTCGGACGTTGCCAAGTCTAAGATGCGGCCAACCATCAGCTACCATGACAGCCGCTACTACTCAGCACAGAGTGATCTGAGGGTTTTCTAGCTTGGCTAGATTTCGTGCAGCGCGCAGGAAATGCCGTCTTGAATGCAGCACGAAATTCGCTCTGAGCAACCCGCTTTGCTCGTCAACCAAACGTTGTTGTACATGGCGAGCGCTGTCCCGGCCACACGTCCCTGTACGGTGAGGATGAGTTGAAGAGCGAAGCAAGGCATAGTACATACACGTCAGAGTATGACACCCGCGTCACGGTCCTGTCGCACACCTTTGACTGGCCCTGTCACTCATAATGTTCCCAAATTTATTTCAGGTCAACAGGCACAATCTTGGGGATCGGCTTGCTTGTAAATGACATCGGTTGCATTGCCCAAACGGTAGTCTATCGGACGAGCAAAACGAGGATGGTGTTACAGAGTGACGGGGACCGACATCCTTCCCGTAAGGACTTTGTATTCTCTAGATCCTCACACCCCACGATAACGCTCCCGCGGTGAAATCCAAATCCCAGCCTGGAGCCACAGTTCCAAAGATGAGCATTTGCTTGTTATCAATGCTTACCTTTCAGACTGTGGTTGACAAGTTCGAGAACTGGGACTTTGCGAGCAAGGTGACAAAACCTCCAACAAGGCGCAAGCAGTGGATAATGGAGTCGGCCATGTTTACGGATGGCACCAGATCTTCAAGTTTGTCTCAACGGTGCGCAGGTCACCTCACTTCTACCTAGCAAAACAAAACAAAAACAAAATTGCAAAGGAATAGGTCGGCGTTTAACGTTAACGCCCGTCCTTTATTCCCCCATGCAATATTTATGTGAGTTGCAAAGTTCATTCGTTCGTCGATAGTCCTGACTAAAACACGGTCCCGTTTCAAACGAATCCGTTCGGACTAGGTATATAATATCTCGCTCCCGTTTGCGTCATCCAGCTACTAATCCGCCATGTTCTTACCCACCTTTCTTGCCCTCTCCTCCAGCGTGCTTCTGGCAAGCAACGCGGCCGTTCTCTCCAGCGGTACAGACGATGTAGACCCTGCTACTACCACCGTCAGAGGCTTTTCATTCGCAGCAAAAGCAACGCCCAATGCCGACAAGGGATCATCTGACAACCATACGTTGCTCAACGAGGGCAACATGCAGGTACGTCATTCTTCCCTCCCTATCATTGGCACCACATCACTCTCTGCACATAAAGTACACCGGAAAGGTGACCGTCGGTGGCCACGGTAAACCACTCCCACTTTTCCAGTCGTACGCTGCTGTAACCCGGCTCAAATCATTGTCTTTCAGATTTTTCCCTCCTCATCGACACCGGCTCGAGCGATCTCTGGGTCAGCAACAGCCCAAAGCTCAAACTCGACAGCACGACCAACATCACCGTGAACCTCACCTACGGCATCGGCTTTGCATACGGCAAAATCGCATACGGCCCCGTGTCGTTTGGCGGGTATGACATTGACCACCAAGCCTTTCTCAGCGCCAACCTTTCCGACCAAGGCTCCGAAGGCATCATCGGACTCGGACTCGACGGCCTCTCCGCCCTCGAACGCACGACGAAGAACGCGTCGACCCAATCCGTCATGGCTAACATGTTTTCCCGACACCCCTCCACGCCACACCTGATCGGTCTCGCGCTCGAGCGGTCCGACGACGGCGAGGAGACCGCAGGCGGGTTCCTCACCATCGGTGAATACGACCCTCAATTCAGCAACGTCACCTACGCGCCAAAGATCCCCGTCACGCCGACGTCGATATCGCGATGGACGGTCGCAATGGACGCGATGACGATCAATGGGAAACACTTTGCTCTCAAATCGGCCGTCCCGGGGACGAAAAAGGGCCAGGCGATCGCGCTCATCGACAGCGGGACCAGTCTGGCGTATATCCCCCCCGATGCGGTTAATGCGATCTACAGCGCGTTCAACGGTGCAGTGCACGTCAACACGGTCGATCAAGACGCGTGGTTCGTACCCTGTCTGGGACAAGTCAATCTCTCATTTACATTCGCGTGCGTGTGCCGTTCGCTCTTTCCGTTTCCTTTTTTAATAATCACGAACCCCGAGGGGGTGGAATAGGAACGCCGCGTACCCGATCAACCCGATGGAACTGAGTTCCCCGGTGAGAGTCATTAACCAGAACAATCAATATACCGTCTGCATCAACACGTTTCGTACGCCGCTTGACAACACGCAACGCGATTTGGATTTTTTGCTCGGCGACATTTTCATGCGCAACGTCTACTCTGTGTACGTTCCTTCCCCCTCCCACCTCCGTCCCACCCTCACCCATTGACAATAGATTCAACTTTGGAAACGGGTCGACGACCAACAACGCCAAAGGTGCCTCCATCCAGCTCCTCTCGCGCACCAACCGCGACCAAGTCTACGCCAACTTTCAAACGCAGCGCAAACGCTCCCTCGAAGCGTATCCACCGCTGTTCGACCTGACAAAACTGCATACGGACGGGTCGACCGAGGGCGGGGGACGGCTGGAACCGCCGTCGGATGATTAGCGAGAGTTGGATCTGTGTCGACATGTCGCATACATTTGGTATTCACGCGTAGGTGCTGTGCGCTGAATGTGAATACATGACTTGGACCCGTCGCAACGACCCCTGAACGTCAAAATCCCATCCGGGCTACCACAATCGATCTGCTCCGTGTGAAGACTCATACAGTACCACGAACAAGGCGCGACGCATTCGAGTCAGATTATGTTCATTCGAGACCACGGAGCGGGAGATGTATCGACCATAGCTACTGGTAACTGATAAACGGCAAAAGATACACTATCACGGAAATTGCTGTATTTGACGGAGACAGAATAATAAAAACATGAAAAGAAAAAGCTGAGGGGAAAAGAAAAAGAGGAGGCGAGAGAGCAGGAAAAGAGACAGAGAGAAACAGAGAGGACGGAAAAAACCGTCGCGGAACGAGGAAGAGGGGGTGTCGCGGGATAGTCAGGTGGTGTAAAGAGGAAAAAAAAGACGAGGACAGTGGATGATGTACTATAAGTAAGTATGAAACGATGACCTATTGCTTCTACCTTTCGATGTGATATCCTTCCCAAACCAAAAAAAAGTGGGTAGTGTGCGCGAGATCGATACCGAAAGCACCTCGCAAAACCAAGACGCAAAAGAAAAGGATAGAGGAAAGAGAGGGAGGAGAGGAGAGGAGGTACGGGGGAACAAATGCATGCCTGAACAAGGAAAGGGGGTGGTCACGGACGTGCCTGATGTAGCTGCGTGATGAAATCCATGTCGTCGCTCCCGCCAAACGTCGACCGATGACTTTCGAAGCTCGTTATGCGCGACGTCATCCTCAAGGCCTGCAACGTCTTATCCACATCGTCGGATGGCTCCTCATTCCCTTCACTATCCGTACGTCGAGCTCCCTGCACCATGTCAACCTCGTCCTCACGCTGATCGTGGCTCTGAGGCAAAGGCGATGCTTCAAAGCGTGCTTGTAGGATCGACATGTGGTCAGGTTGTCCGCCTGGCCGCGCGCTTGGCGGAAGGGGGAAATCAGAGAGCGCCGACATTTGTGACACATCGGACGTCGTCAAATAGCTCGATCGGACGGCATCGGCAGAGGACATCCCATACCGTTTCGTCACAGGACTCAGAAAAGCGGTCGCGTGTTCCTCGTCCTCGTCCTCGTTCTCGTCGTCCTGAATAGAGAAGTGGGTCGACAAGCGACTGGGAGTTTGGATGGGGGAGGCTGCGGTGGCGGCCTCAAACTGACCGTGCTTGATGGGATATCCTGTCATCCCGCATACCACGTCAGTAAGGCTCCCGAACCGAATATATCTTGTATCCTTACCAAACGTGTCGTTCTCGCATTCTTCCAGCGGACTCTCCAAAACAGACGCTGTATAAGACGAACTGACGTCTTCTGGGATAACCATGAAAGGCTGTACCGTAGATTCGCTCCCTTTTTGAATGGGTACATGCACTTGCGAAGACGATTCCATAGGCGGAAGTGAAGTTGACGACCGGGCCAAATCCGTGAACACAAACTTGGTCCCGTCCTCGTTCGAGTGGTGGTCCTGTGATTCGCTCCTCTGGAGACGCGTCGGATCTGAGGGCGTTCGCGAGGCATCTCGCCTGCTATGGACCCTCTCACTCAGTTTGCGAACGAGGTGAGTGAGCGGGCTGGTGGACGCTGAGCTGTGGAGGTCAGTCGGCACCTGGTTAAGGATCACACTGAGTTCCTGTTGCTGAGCACTGGACACAGGGAAGGGCTTGTAAAAGAGGTCCTGGAATTCGTCAAGATCGTCGGGGTTGTCCAGCCCAGACATGACCATCTGAATGGTCGAATTGGACAAGGATGGGGGACTCTTCATCACCAATGAAGAGGTATCCGGTTCCTCGGGTTGCAGAACAGCGGTTGCGCGCGAAGAGGACTGTTCTTCAGGAGGCGATAATTCGACTACAAGCGACGATGTACTTTGCACGTTGGTTTGCTTGGTTTCCGGGACCTCCTCTGGCCGCGGATGGGAGGCATAGACGAGTGCCTCGCCAACACCATACCGCTCAAAATCGTCATGACTGAGGGATATATGCGGATAGAAAGTGCGTCCTGTGGCCGGTCCCGTGGCTCTTTGGCCCTCTGATACCTTCGACATAGCACCTCCACTGCTACTCTCTCCCACTTGTTCAGGCTGCGCCAACGCAGACCGGTACGGATGTGCGATAGGAACTATGGGCGGATAGATGGCCGCGCGTGGCGGCAACCGGTGTCTCAGGCTGACATCGTTGGTGACGCCAAGCTGAGGAAGACTGGAATCGATCGCCGATGGATGTGGGCCCGCATACTCAGAGGAATTTTGCGTGCACTTTGACGACCAGCGACCTTCCTGGTCATCTTCCTGATGTCGAGGTCCGGACACGAAGGGATGACCTGGCGCCTTGAGGTCGAAGCATCCTTCCAACGGCGGTGATGAAGTGATGGCAATGCCGACTTCACCACCCGAAGTGCCTTGGGATGGAGAGACCTTAACCGCATCTGACGCTCCCTCAGCATCGGTAGAATCGTCCACGTGAGCTGTACCATGCACGTCGACCCTTGAGGATGATGGTACCTTTTCGTCCGCAGAAGCGCTGTAAGACTCGTCTTGACTAATTCCACAGAGGACACCTGCTTTCAAGAACGCTGGTTTGCTCCATGATCCCTTCCGAGAGTGACCGCGAGGTAGAAAATTGCGAGATGATTTGGAAGAATTAGAAGTGGTTAGAGAATGGGAATGGGAATGGGAGTGTGTTTGTGAGTGGGAAGTATGAGAGTAAGAATACGCTGAATATGAATGAGAGTGTGAATATGCTTTAGAATGGGATGAAGAGCTGCTTGGTTTGGTGACGTGCACGGTTGGCATGGTGCTTTGGCTTCCGAGTAGCGTACGGGCAGCAAGAAATTCGAGATTAAATTGAGCTTTGCTACTTTCCGAAGCGGGGTGACCATGAGCATGTCTCGCGCCAAGAGACTTGGAACGTGCGCGCGAGAACGAACGGGTCTGTTTGTTTCCAAGGGATTTGGAAGCCTGCTGCTTCCATTGAGCTCGCTGTTGCTCAAATGCCTCCCCTTCATCGATAACCCTACAGCGGTCCAACTTCCGTTGAGAGGAGCAAGACGTGACAGAGACAGGTGACTTACTGTGCTAATGAGAGAAGTGGATCCGGTAAAGGAGGCTCGGCTTCACTACCGGGAACCTGATTAGCCGTTGGTGTGGATTCGTCCGCGAGCGTTTCCAGTGCAGGCTCAAAGCCAGCGCGCGGGGTGGCAGACGTAGATGGCTGGCCATGTAGATCTGCTGTGGACCGTGATCTTGTGAGTGTAGGATGTATATGCCGGACATTCGACGTGGTAGATGCAGCACGGAGGCGCGGAGCCGGAACAGAGGGAAAGGTAACTCCCAAGTTCCTATTTGGCTCACCTTGAGCAGGTTTACTCACAGGATCGTGGATGTCCTTGCTGGTAGCCGTATGTGGATGCTGTGTCTGCTTGACCTTGAAACGGGGAGAGGGAGAAAGCAGAGCATCCCACCAGCTTTCAGCCGATAACCAACGATCCTGCCCCTTTGGCCTTGGAGGTTTTTTTTTTATGACTGATCTAGAACGGAGTGGGGCTGCCCCGGTGGCCAAGTTTGGGGTGGACATGGACGTCTTGAGTTGGCGTTGTAACAAGTCCAGCTGGCTCTTGGATGTTTCATACCCAAGTTGTGATGGCGGTAATCTACCGTGTGCAAGCCCCGTGTCGACGTCAGAGCGGGAACCCTGGGGTTGATGTTGGAAAGGTTGAGAGGTAGCATGGCGCAAAGGTGGGGTTGCGTTGACGGTTTTGGTATACGTATTCGAAGGCGGAGTAGAATACGCATAAGGGTGGTGAATGTGAGTATGCGGCGGATGAAGGTCAACTGGAGAAGAACACTGCGAGTCTAAATCAGGATTTCCAAGGTGATCCTGTTGTCGCGAAGAGAACGACTTGGACGGGGAAATGTTTATTGTGTCTGGGTGGGGAGAGGCGGAGTGGGCAGGGATAACAGGGGTCAAGGAAGCATAGTAGGAGCAATAATACTCGTCGTCGTCGGCCTGGAGTGGAGAAGGAATTGAAGACGGATTGATAAGATGTACTTGTGTTTGACCACTGTCAGAAACCCATCTGCCGGAGACAGAGTTGGGAGGGACGAGAAGGTCTTGTTGGAGTTGTGGGATGTGGATGATGGGAGCTCCATGAGTGGACTTTCTTTTGGAGCTGAAAGCAAAGAAAGTAGTACAACTAGATCGCTTTTGGCGATTTGGAGGAGCGAGAGAACGATTGGCTGGGCCAGGTGATTCACCTATGTCGTCAATGGGTATGCGGAGAGGCGGGGGCATCAAGCGGGATGGCGAGGTATTCGCGCGTGCGCGCGAGAGGTCCAGAGGGTCAGTGCGAAAGTTAGAATCAGTGGCCCGAGGTAGGGGGTTTCCATTGAAGGGATCGAGCTCTGGCTCGCCGAGACAGTCACGAGGGACGGGCCTGGCGGGGCCCTTGCCGTGTTTTTCTTGATTGCGGGTGCGGGTGGGAGAGTTGGGTCTATGATTTGATCCGAATCCGAGACGAGCAGGTAACAGGCAGGAGAGCACACTGGAGGTATTGAGGACCATCAAGGACTGTTGTGAACGGGGACGGTGTCGCGTCGGTGTGAGACGGGAAAGAGAAAAAGAAAGAGGCGAAAACACGAGACGAAAAGGCGGAATGTTTCGGGGTGCAGTGACATGCAGAGCTTGACAAACGGGCTGAGCAGGAGATCAGATTGAGCGAGCGAGATGTACTCACCGGGGAGAGGTTAACCCGGGGTCATGGAGAGCAAAAGGGCTGTCCTCACCGTATCACACAGCGGCGAGGATAAATTTGCTGTCGCGTTTGCAGAATTCTTAACGTCACAAACACTGCTGACATCATCTCTCACACCCTCACCGCTCTTCGGATATCGGTACAGTCTCTGCCGTTGAACAGCACACACACGGTATCAACGAAGCTATGGCAGCCTGTCCAGTCAGAGCCCCACGGCGCACTCGCCAACTCACACAGACCCAGGAAAGATCCCAGGATTCATCCGGCCTTACTAGACCATATGACGTGGCGTACCCTGCTACATGTAACATGTCTCGTTCGGGTCAAAAAATGATTGACTTGCATCTAAGTACATACTGGGAATAGCATATGTGTACATTAAGTAATGTGTAATACAATATAATCCTTATCTCGCGTGTCTTGCTCCTGTCCACCATGACAAGCCACACGCCTCATCGCACGCCCCTTCGCCGTGTCTCCCAAGGCTCGCTCTTCGCCTTCTCCCGCTCCCAACAGAACCCAGATGCCCCGCATGGCCTCGGTTTCATCGAGCCCGTCATGTCCGAGCTCGTCGACGAGGCAGAAGCTCTCCACGCAAACCTAGAAAACCTCCGCCGTCTCAGCGACTCTCTCAGTTCCTTCAACGAGAGTTTCGCGAGCTGGCTATACGTGATGGACATGAACGCCCTCACCACAGACTGGCTGCAGGTATGTGCCAATCGCCGGTCCGCGATTGAGCCGAGATGATGGATATATGCGCAGGCACCAACGGACGTGTCATTTCAATTAGCGAGGAAACGCGCTGGTACGGTGTACCGCTCTGCTCTCAAACACTTCTGAGGCCTCTCACATGTAGAGGAAGATGTCAGAGCCGCCGCCGAAGCTGCAAAGACAGCCCCTTCGCCACCTTCGGCGCCTGATGCGAGCGCCGTCACGGATGTGGACAAGACGACCTACAACGAGACAGCAGACTATGAAACGACTTTTACCACTGCCATCACGTCCGCGTCTGCCAAGTCCGCTCCAACAAAAGCCGTTCCGAAGAAGAAAGGAAAGCCAAAGTTGACTGCCAAGGAAAAGAAAGAACGAATGGTGCGTGCTTCTTCTCCGCCGTACTCATGGATGGGTTTAAACTGACTTTGGAACAGATGGCAATCGAGAAGATTATCATGTGTCTCCCGCTCGAGTTCCGCGGGAGCGATCCAGTGCGTGCCCTGCTTCACTCCCTCGCGAGACGAGTTGATGGGCCGCGTTGTTCAGGGTCTACGTCGAAACATGGAAATGGTCATCGATTTCATGATAAACAGCGACGGTCGTGGCGTTAAACGTATGTATGCGCCTACACTCCGACTTTATCTCCCATTTACCTATCCTCAGTCATTGAGCTTATCACCCCGCCCGACCTCAACCAAGCTCGAGTGAACAAATGTCTGATCGCTCTTGTGAACAGGAAAATCGTCCACAAGGACAGTGCCTCCGTAAGCACGACCTACCCCTTCCCCCCTCCAACAATGGCAGAAATGACGATCAACAGGGTTCGGTGTTATATCACTGGCACGGACTGTCTTGACGTCCCACTTGATCTGATTACACACTTCCACACCTCACAAAACGCCGATCCGGCATTCGATCTCTTGGGCAAGGATCACGCTGGGATTTTGCTGACAATGAATGTACGATTATGCGCTAATGACATGCCACAACACCAGGCACAGCCGCCACTTTCATGCTATTTCCTGAGCGGAAGTGAACTCGGGCACAACTGGCCTCGCAAATTACAGACTTAACACTTCCACCCGCAAGTTCTTCGAGGAACTTGGCTTGCGTACTCGACGACGATTGCGTGCTCAGTGGAAATGCGCTTGTAATCCTGACATGACTCGTCTGTTAGTCCCACCAAACGGTTGGTCGGTGGCCCGATCATGGATTATCATGACGTGACAGTGCACTGATCCAGCCTGGAGTCCCGCAAAGTTGTGCATTTCTGTGGGCTGTTTGGACCATATGCATCTAGGTGGATATCAGCATTCCTTTTCCAATTCAACCGAATGATACTACTGAGAGACATTGAGCACAAGATGTAGCGGACTAGCCACCAATTCTGCGGGGCACTGGAGACACGCGTGGGTATACCCAGCCCTCGGCTCGCCCACTGCTGCTCCGAGAAGCACCCAGATGGCCCATATTGCATCGATTTCCTCGAGGCTGAGGCAGCGTAGACTACTCCGCGAGTTCCTCCAGTTCTTTAAAGTAATTCCTCGACCTTCCCACGGTGGGCATGAACGCAACTTCCGAGACTGGCTTCAGGTGAGTGCGTCACATGATAAACGAAGATGGATGTATGGACGTGTGAGCGACCCACCGACCGACGCTATCGTTTTCATTGGCAAAGAAACACGTAGTGACGATAGCATCTTCACTCTCAGAGATGCCCAGATCCTTCTCGCATTTATGTAAAGATGCCCGAGCCGACCCGGAGAGCGAGTACCGTCAGGGAGTTACACAAGAGGACCGACGACCTGGAGCACATCTGGTGTGAAACTTGATCCACATGTTCACCTTGTCCCGGAGAGCGTACTGCAGCCAATCCTCCAACTTTGAGGTATCGTGGTCCGGGGAGATATCTCAAGACTTTCGCCGTGCAGGCTGTTTCCGCCGCTTACGGGACGCAGCATAAAGTTCTGTGGTAAACGACTCCACATGGCCCGTGCGCACACCCTCAACCGTATATAACCTCGTGCACACATGCTTTTATTTCTTTCCTCATCTCTTGTGCTCGGGCATGTACTGTCGCCAGTGAGGTCTTTACCGAGGCACAGTCTTTTGCTGATTGCAAATTACACATCCGAACCCGTCTGTTAGCTTCGGCTTTCAGCAATTTTTGTAAACCCCCCCTTGTTTTGCATCAAGGTTGTTG
>JBBPSL010000067.1:1743-19487 GCA_038093555.1 Butyriboletus appendiculatus
TACGTCGCATCCCTCGTTCACTTCAAGGATAAACATCACACGCTGAGCCTGGGACTAATGATGCTGTGACAATTTTCAGGTACTGCCTCGTTGGCATCGGCGTGATGTTGGCCGGTGTCGGCTATTGGGTTGGATGGCGTATTCTGTTACCGAAAGTGTTCGGGTACGAGCTCGTACCGCACAAAGAGGTACTCGAAGATGGCACGGTCGTGACCTTGGTACGTGCTCTCAGGACCCCCATCCGCCCCAAATGAACAAAGGGACATTTAACTGATCTGATCTGATCGGGTCATTCCGGTTTTCGCGCAGGAGAATCCAATGAATATGTTTGAATACCTCGAAAGCATCATCATCGGGCCACCGTTCCTCTGTGCCTTCATGTGAATTGTATGTATGTACGACTTGCAACGGGGTGTCGACACTTATACATGGGATGTGTGAACATGTGTTTCTCTCGCGCTCGCCTGTCGAGCTGGAGTGGGAAAGAAAGCGTCGCTGCCAATACGGTTGTACACTGTCCCCGGTACGTCGACCGAGAAGTCTTTGGATCTGTGGTAGAGTTCCCTGCGTTATCTTCTCCGGTCTCAGGGGCATTCTTCACAGAGAGAGGTTCGAGATATTCTTGGGTCAGATCTGGCAATCAAATGTGAATCTCGGGCGATGATATAGATCCTGGTATGCGACTACTTCAGATTGCGGTCTTGAATGGTAAATCACTGGTGCGTGTAAAGCACGCAAGCTGAATGAGCCCATGTCACTTGCGCGAATCATTGCACTTGCTGTCTCGAATGTTTGTAGACAAATTTCAGACAACGCAAGCTCGGCACGTCGAACGAAACGGAAGCAAAACGGTAAACCGAACCTCCAACGGACACATTATTCAATGAAACACGTTGGAACGGATAGTTTCCGAGCATGTCGCCCCAATCGAGCGTAGCCACAGGGGCGAGTGATCGTTCGGTCATTGGATGTAATGTATTCACGTCCGAACCCCGCGGATAGCTTGATAAACCAGCAAATATTGTCCAATCTCTGGCGGTACAAAATGTCGCCACTGAGGGAAAACCATTCTGCTTTTCTCACAGTGGCCATTCACAGGGACTATTTGTGTCTCTCGCGGGAGCAGTGGGGGCAGTGGGGGTGGTCTAACACTGTGGTTCAGCCTGTTCCATCTGCTGCATGGAGTGTGCGAACGGCCATGACGGGATGTGTTGGAACAACTGGTGTGTGAACGTCCCTCCACGGGACCTATCCCGCGTAGCGCTATATCTTTTTAATATCGTCCGACGCGTATATAACGCACAGTGGTTGAGGTGGGATCCCGTCAGAGCGCAGCGCTGCTTCATTCCGCACCCTCTCCCCCACCGTTCTCCCGGATCCCTCAAAGAAGATACCTGAGGCCGCCGTTCACCGTTACCATGTCCCAGAAACTCACGTTCACGACGGCGTATTTGCTCAATACGACCGTGTCCAATGAAACCGACGCCATCTACTATGATATCCAGACGCCTGAATGGGAGCCCCATTTGACAACTGTGCGGAGACTCGATCCACGTATGGGGATGTATGAGCTCACCGGGAGCATTCGAAGCGATGCAGACAAGCCTGTTGCAGTGAGCTTGTATGGCGGGGAGTTTGAACCTGAGGGGCAGTGGATCAAGAAAGTCGATGGGACAAAGCCAGGGGATAGGTGGGAACCATTCTCGCATTTATTTTGATGGTTTCGTCATGGAACGCTCATGGGAATTACTGATTGTAGTCGATGGCAATTTGATGATGGCGAGGGAAACATATTCGCATGGACCGTGACGGATAAGCAATTGGAGGTGAGTAAGATGAACATAGCTGGGGTTGGGATGCTTGAGTGACATGCATGATAGCTTCATAGCGCCGAAGAAGGGGTGAAGATCAAACGTCCCCTTGCAACGTTTCACCAGCACAAGCGACACCTCTTGGTGGGCATGATATCGCAATATGCATACGTGGAGATCGATAATTCGGTCATCGAGTCAGTGGACGCTATTATAGGTCCGTCTTTTTCAGAGCTGTTTCTCGGGAGGAAATGCTGATATATTTTTGGAGCAGTCTCGTTGTTGATCGTTGAGCGTAAACGTAGATCAGGGATTCTAGCGTAGTCTTGTATTCGACTAAGCTGTCTCGTGCAGACAGCGGAGACAATCGAATTCTGTCAACTAGGATGTATTTAGTTAGTGAACTGTAGAAACGTCTAATTATCATGTCATCCATACTTTTGACTTGGCCGCCAGCCATCGTTTAGGGAGTCTTCGACCAGGAAGTCGTACCAAAACTTAACAATGGGAGCCGTACTCAGGTGCCAAAGAGCATGTGCATCGAGGACACGGCCCAGGGGTGGAAAGTCAAATAGCTCGAGCGCGGTCGCGGCCGTAGTTAGAAGCACAAATATCCCTGCTTTGTAGGCATGCCGCGGATAGTATGTCTTGGGTGCGTAAGGAAATCGTTGGAGAAACGGAACAGGGAGGGAATACAACAACCACAAGATGTTGTGAGAGATCCCGAGGACGAGGTTGAAGGCCATGTTATAGGTATAGTCGAATCGAGGAAGTGCACTTAGATACATAACGTGCGACAGATAGACAATCATGCACAATGCAGACCATCCGAAGCGCAGGAGCGAGCGTCCGTTGTTTTCGGGTTTGGAGGGCTGAGAATACAAGTTTGCTACGCGGATGGCTGTAAGATAGAGCGCATAGAGGATGGCCAGTGCAGCTGAGAAATAGTCTAGCTTCTCAGTGAGCGGTAAATCTACATGCTTGTCAGACAGAAAAAGCGCCTGACAGAAGTTCCTCACCCCTCGTATGAAATACTGTTGACCATATCCACGCATTGACGCTCACGTACGCCCAGGTGAGATAGTATCTTCTAAATGGATGACTCGCAGGTATCTTTCGGCGGACTTGGCGAGCACCTTGCAGGTGAAACCACATGTTCAAGAGGGAGAATGCGACCGAGGCAGGTTCTTGCATGCCGAGGAAGCGCCAGAACGGCCATTTCCCGTGGTACTGTTGAATATCTTGACCAAGACTGACAGCCTTGTCGGTCAGCATATGCATGCATTGGTATTTACAGTCGTCTGTGCACGTCCAGCGCGTCGAGCGCAGGTCGAGTGGGAGTGTCGTCCATGGGTGACAATGATCACCATAGCACGTCGAGACACAGTTCTGGAACTCAGAAGATCTGTCTCCTGAAGACCCAAGAGCCGTGCTCGCTAAAAGCACCAGAATACATGCAGAGAACAGAAACAACTTCATGGACGCGGGGGACGAGCAAGACGCTCGCTTCCTCAGGCTATCCGCTTTTAATTACATAAGCTGGACGACTAGTACTTCTTTGCATCTCCTCCCACTGCTCATTACTACCTCAATCTCCAACCGAGTTGGTTAAAGTCGAGAAAAGAACACATCAAGGTAAGTTAGGAACGTCCAGCAAGCTTTCTGTGGCGACCAACCATCCAAATAGCTGCTCATACAGGCATTCTGTCCCAGGACTCGATCCTGCAGTGTTGACCCACAACACGACTTTCGATTGTCAAAGCCGACGACGTGTACTTCGCGACTCACATCTTGAGCAAATTTCTTGCCGATCTGCGCCATCGCCGATATGGTTCGAAGTGCTCAATCCACGACCTTCTCGGCCTCTGCCTACTTCGACGACCGAGGTGCTCTCGGAACCGCCCAACCCATCACTGAATACGTGAACGTAAGTCGATGCTGGTCGAGATGACGTATCGAAGCTTGAAATGAAAGAAAAGCCGCATTCGCGTCCAATAGTTTCCTACTTTTTTCCAAAAGGCATTGGCGAATATCATTATGGGGTGCGCAGATGCTCCTCGTCGTGCTTGGATCGGCGGTCATGAATGTTCTTGTTTAGGAGCGACACCCCATGAAACCGCATCGACTGACGCTCACGAATGCGCTCGTCATGGGTTATGGTTTGGACAAACAGATCCACCACATATATAACCCGCGCCCCGCGACGCAGGAAGAGCTCGAAATGTATCACGACCATGATTATATTGATTTTTTGTCGAGGTGAGCGTTCCAGCGTTTGATCGCGTGTATTACCTGCGAGCATTGGTCATACAGGGTGACTCCGGGTAATCAAAACGACATGAGACATCTGATCGACACGTTCAACTGTGTCGAAGATTGTCCTATATTTTCTGACATGTACGATTTCTGTCGTATGTATGCCGGCGCGTCACTTGCTGGTGCACGAAAACTTTGTGCTGGCGCATGCGACACTGCAATCAATTGGTCAGGTGGCCTCCACCATGCGAAGCGGGGGGAAGCAAGCGGTTTCTGCTACGTGAACGACATCGTGCTGGCGATACTGGAGCTTCTTAGGTAGGAAGAACAACTCCGAGTGTGTCGCAGAGCTTCAACCACTGTCCTAGATATCATCCAAGGGTGCTCTACGTCGACATCGATATTCACCACGGTGATGGCGTGGAGCTCGCATTCTACCACTCAAATCGTGTCATGACCGTGTCATTTCACAAGTACACCGGTGAATTCTTTCCTGGGACGGGTAAGCTCGATGACAACGGCGCCAACCTGGGCAAACACTTTTGCCTCAACGTCCCACTCCAAGACGGGGTCGACGACGAGATGTATCTCACAGTGTTCAAAACCGTCATCGACGATACCGTCACCTCCTTCCGCCCGACCGCGATCGTCCTCCAATGTGGTGCAGATTCCTTGGGCTGTGACAGACTAGGCGCATTCAATTTGTCCATCGCAGCACACGGCGAATGCGTCAACTTTGTGCGTAAATTCAACGTGCCGTTGTTGGTCGTAGGCGGGGGCGGATATACCATCAAAAATGTCAGTCGGTGTTGGACGTACGAGACGGCCGTACTCGTCGGCGCTGAGATCCCCGACGAGCTTCCGGCAACGGTCTATGATCCTTTTTTCCGAGACTCTCAATGGAAACTGCATCCTCCACTGACCGGTCGCGTCGAGAACCAAAATTCACCTGCGTCCTTGCAGAAAATCACGATCGGCATCCGTAGCAAGCTCAGATACCTGCAGGGCGCACCGAGCGTGGCGATGCAGGACATACCACCCGATCTCGAAGGGCTCCTCGCAGGCGAGGAAAAAACGCAAGAGGAGAAGGACGAAGAACGGGGGACGGCGTTGGCTGGGGAGAGACGGAGTGATCGGACGACGGCGAGAAATGAGTATTTTGATGGGGAAAACGACGTGGACCAAGAGCCGTGTCCGTCGGTCAACGAGAGGCGGACTTCGATCCCTGCGCGTCGATCGCGCGGGGCGGGGAAACGGACGCGGGGTCGGGGGAGGAGTCGGGCAAGTGTTATCACCGCGAAAGGTGATGGGGAGGTGGATGGAGATGAAAATGGGGCGGCGTCGACAGTCAAGGCTGCAAAACCGAGAAGCAGGAAACCACGTAAGCCGAGGGCAAGAGCGGGGACGGAGAAGGAGAAAGACAAGGAAAAGGAGAAAGACAAGGACAAGGACAAGGACAAGGACAAGGAAAGAGAGAAGGACAAGGACAAGGATTTAACGGATGTGGATCTCGATGCTGGCGCGGAGGCTGAGTCGGGGCAGGAACCAATGACACCGATGGACCTCGACGTCGATGTATCTTGACTAGGACGTTTTTTCTGCGATCGAAGCAGTCTTTGGCATAATATGTTTGGTCTATATAATGTACTCTTGTAGGTTAGGGATATCATATCGCTCTCGTCGTTACGATGGTACTAGCAACTAGAAGTCACAAGGGGACAACGCAAACATCAACAACTTGGGTTATCTACCATTGAGTGGTCGAGCAATCGACGGTCAAAACCGGGCGACCTTACATTCATAATGGTACGCCCACGAAAGACACTAGCAGGAAACACAACACCAGGAGCAACTGTCCTATCAAGTCCATCAGCGCAGAGTGAATGGGTAGCGCGTACATATCAGGATCCAGCCCCTTTGACCATAGATAATGTGTAAGCAGTTGTGCGACGATGAGGGATATCCAAACCTGCCATATCATTTAGAACGAGTATGAGAACAGGAAAATAAACCCAGAGCACTTACTGCACAGCAGAAGAAGGTGAGGGAGAAGATGGTAAATAAGATAGGTAGATGGAGCCACCCGAATATTCGAAGTATTGCAAGAAAGATGATTTCTATGGGCATCGTTACCAGGATGAGCGTGATCATGACGAGTCGTGATGATGGGCTAGTATCTCTGAAATACGAGATGTGGGATGCAGCAGCGTGTAGCGAAGTCGAAAGACGCGAGATAAATATGGAGCCCACACTTCCCGGTAAACCTGTAAAAAGTTCAGTGGTGTGGGTACCGACGCGAGAACAGAACTCACCACTGATTACGACAGCGAGCAGAGGAAATCCTGGATACCTGGAGGCGAAGATATCGAGCACGATGCCGGTCCCACTGCTGATGACCATGGCACCAAAAAGGGGTGTCCAACCCTGCCATATGAGGTCTTTAACCACGCTGTTCCCTCGCACGACAACAGCACATGCTGCTGCGGAACATGTGAGAAATATTACAATTATAAGAGGCAATACCGTGTTGACGTAGTTGATCAAAACGAAGCTGATGCCCCCTAGGAGAGACAGCGTCACCAAATCTCCAAGAAATGATGCGACTGGTGGAGCTATATTGTCTGAGGATATCCAATCAGAATGGGGAGGAGGGCCTGTAATGGTGGTGCGAACCTGGGTCACGCCCATAATGGCGACATAGCACAACAAGAAAACACATGAATGATCCAAGAATAATGCTTGCCATGCAGGCGGAAAGCATCGAAGATGCTGCGACCATGACAAATCTAACGGATGGATGAGGTCAAGGGATGGAGCGAAGTACTTCGGCGCCTACTCAACGAGTCCAGACCTGGGCAGTCCTGTATTTATAGGCAAAGGACGGGTTGCTCTCGAGGCGAGGTGTATTGTATTATTGAGCACTTCATCCTGTGAGGATGTAGGGGGAAGAGGATTTGGCAAAAGAAAGGCTAAGAGAACGGCTACAGAAGCAGCTACGCAGGCCACCACGGTTGCCTGGACTTGGAGAAGAGCCAAATTTCCAATGATGATTTTGCGGCGCCGTTTGGGTTCGTCGAGTTCGCCCATATTTGAAGCTGTCCCCAGCCTTGCAGAGAGATTCATTTCAAGATTTCCCTTCAGGTTCATGATTACAGGGACTATCATGATGAGCTCGCCAATCGTCCTCATGGCTTTCCAACGCTGTTCAAATGTTGGTCCATTCTCCGATAGGCCATGCATAGGTTGGACTTACCGACACGTGGTCCAAAAGTTCACCGGTGAATAAAAGGCTGACAGTAGTGAGTAGCAAGGTCGGTGCGCTCTATGCTGTCTCGTCACGCGATTGCTCCTTAATTGTGTTGGAAACAGACACATACCTCGAGGACGAGACTGCCCACTTGTCCCCACCAGGAAGCGTCCAACCGCTCTGTGCCTCTGGTTCTCCCCTCTGCGCCCAAGAGCGCCGTGTTCCCGTCGGCTACTTGATCCGAATCGTCCCCGTCGAGGTCGTCTTCGTACTGTTCGACGAGATCGTTTTTGGGGGAGAGTGGCTCGAGGGCATTGTGCAAGTCACCGAGCTCGATGTCCTCGTCAATGAGGAAAGGCTCCTTGGGTGGCAGTGGTGGTGGTTTGTCCTGGGCTGAACCATTCATCATCGCCGTCGTCGTCGTCGTCGTCGTCGCTGTGCTCGACGTGTGGGAATATGTGTATTACATAATCAACAACAAACGGACGCTCATGATACACTGACTGAACGTAGTGCTGGCATTGGCTTGTTCTCACCTGGCAGCTCCTTGCAATCTGACATCCCAACAGCTCGCCCTCATCGCGTCGGACGTCCGACTCACTCCCTCTGGGGTCTCCAGTCCTCGTTCCGAACACAAAATCGCACGTTCGCAGTGCCGCTGTCCTCCGAGCTGCTGCCATGTCGTCCAAGCTACTATCTTATACTTTGCCCACTGTCGTTCGGTCTTCGTTGTTCAAAAACCAGTCCGAAGCCGTACCCCCGATAGACGAACTCGAATTCCTCCATTCCGAGCTAAAACTCCTCCGTCAGAAGACACTTGAGCGCGCGAAGAAGGCAGGTGATGACCTTAAAACGATCGAGGAGTTCATGCGGCGAGCAAAGGAGAAAGCAAAGGGGAAAGCAAAGGCGATAGACAAAGTTAACCGAGAGCGCGGCTGTACGTCTTTGCACCCCGTTCGCGCGATGGCACTGATCCCGTCTCCTTATTCGCCTTATCGGTCCTCTCGTATCATATAACTGATCTGTTACTGAAATACGGAACGGTTGGATCCGCGCGAAAAAAATACGTATTGCGTCCTACGTCCACGCGGCACATTGTATCGTGTCATATGCGCATGTGACGCAATACCTCTGTGGCATTGGTCATTCTCCGCTGGATGTCTTGACCATCGCAGTCACACCGCTCTTGGACGCAGAAGAACAAGGCTATCCTGCCACTATAATTAATGGCTCTTTCAAGGCCAGACCCTCCTTGTTACCGACATCAGCCCTGTCATCTGTCAAGGCGTCACAGGACCCTCGTCGACCGTAAGCACCTCACTAGTGTGGTTCACTCTAACACCCTCATGAACACGGACTCAGACTACCCGCTGACATGAAGCAGAAGAAGAAAAAGCGCAAACGGGAAGACGATAGTGATTTGGAAGGTGTGGCATGAATAATCCCGATGATTGCAGCCCAGAATTAACCCACGAGTTCGACAGACGCCGGGAAGGCTATCAAGACGGTGCCAACAACCCACGTCCCATCGGCTTTACCACCTAAACCCAAGGTCGTAGGTTCTGCATTAAATCATGCCAAGGCGAGTCTTCTATGTCCATGGTTGGAGCGACGCTGACAGAACTTTAGTCACTACACTTGCCCGATTTCAACGTCCCACCACCCGTGCAATTGTTCCCTGCGCGTCCTCCTATACCCCCTGCACCTGTGCCTGGACCCAGCCAGCCAACACATGTTATGGAGGATTTCAGCAAACTGAAGCAACCGTCACAAATTCCCGTCAATACGTTCTACACGAGCATCGAGCCTTGGATACGAGGGATTAAGGAAGAAGATATCGGCTACCTTGAGTTCGCAGGAGACGACGTAGAACCATATATCATGCCCAAACTCGGAAGCCATTATTTGGACCTATGGGAGGAAATGGATACTGAACATTATGGTGGGCCATTACCTGGACTTGCACCTCACCGAACAAACGATGGTTCAGCTCTGCCGAAATGGGATCCATCGACACTCTTGGAATCTGATCTTTCGGCTGAGGAGCGAAGTCATGGTCCACTCACGGAACGGTTGATCAGTGCCCTGCTCCCCATGCAGGATGCTACCACCTCATGGAAGGGTGTGAAGGCAGCCGAGGATGCCATGGAGGGACGACCAGGCGGTACTGGGGCTGCTGCGGCTAGACGAGAGAAGGTGAACGTCGCCGATCTTGAGGAACGAATCCAAGACACGATGCGGTTTCATGGTTTGTTGACGGAGCCGGTAAATTATATGGATGTACACTGCATAATTTCCTTTCTCTGACCCGAGACTCTTCCAGCCCGATTACTCCACCAGGGTAGATGATCCGATCGCCACGGCGCTCCGCCATGCACAAAGCGAACTCCGAGCGGTAGTGGCCATAAACAAGACTCGGAAGGAACGCTTGGCAAACATTGCCAAAGACCGCCTCGGGTATCAAGAGTACTTGGAACTACGAGACTCTCTTGATAAGAGCATTGTTGCCCTTTACAGTAAACTCCAGAAAAAGGACGCCCCCAAACTTGGAAAAAAAAAGAAAAAGACTCCCGAAGTCAACGGAAGCATGAATGGTGGCGGTACTTCTGTCGAGTTACCGAAACCGCCGCCCTCCGCGCTTGGCCTTGGCCCCGATGACGATCTTCATTTGATGGTTCCAGATCAACTGAAGCAATTGGTCGAGACGAGACAGCAGTGGGTCACGATGGTAGGAGGTGTCTTCGACGAGAAGGAGCAGACATACCCGGGTCGGATCTGGGGTCTCCCCAAGAAGAGCGTCTACGAAGGATTGGAGGCTGCCAAACACGATGGACAAAGGTCACTTCAGCTGAACGGTATCGATAGTGACCCACGGACTACTACACATCAGAATGCTACGCAGGAAGATGAGATGGATGTGGGGTAACTTGTCTTGTTGACGGACGCATTCATTATGATTTTAACCTTAATCTTATTCTTCATGTTCATCGCTCACCTTCACTTTCACGTGTACTCTACTTTGCAACTACATGCTTGCTCGTTACATTGTACTATCTGCTCAGCTGGCATGGAAAAATATTTTCCACCTCGAGCTTAATGACATCGGTCTGGCGGAAACACAACTTGGGGCACTACTAGATGCGTGAAGATAGACTGGTCCATACGTCACGCGCAAGGGAAACCGAAACATGTGGGGTGATTTACCTCGATCTCTGGTTTCCACCCACTTCGGCTTCAACATGACGACCGTCTCAGTTTTCTCTGTTACAAAAGTGCCATGCGGACTGGAGGACGCAGGGGTGCTCAACCATGCCTAGGACTCACATTTGCATATGCAAGGAAGGACCGCCACGGCCACATCGAGTATCCCGAACACGTTCGTCTCATACTGATACCACATGAATTCTGTCGCGATGCGCACGAGCTCTCATCATCATTTTTTGTGTGTGGATGACATAGTACTCACCTTCCTCGACAAACCCGATGATCCCCACCCCTGCGTTATTCACGAACACGTCCACAGCATCCCCTATCCTGACTCTTAAATGATAACATCGATCTGCTTCTTCACTTGCTCTGTTCCGATGGTGATATGGAGTTCTGCGCAGTGGATGTTTGATCTTTGCAGCTCGGGCCGGTCTAAGAAGTAGGTGATATTGGCCAGCCGAGTCCTGGCTGTTGCAATGACTCGCTAGTATGTACGATGCCCACAAGCCGACGTCAAAAACTGGATGAAGTGCCTATTGGTAGCATGTACTTAAACGCTGGTACGAAGGTGGTTTCGAAAACGAGACGCACCTGTGATTGGCCATACTCTGGGACCGGGAGATGTCATGTCAACAGGTACATAGCCTCAGGTTGTGGCGGAACGAGAGCTAAGGATGTGAGTTTTACATTTCTTCCGAGAACTTTGTATATGAGGATGAAACCGTATGACACTGCTTGGAGGACAAAAAAGATTCCGCAATGCATGACCATGGCAAGATAGCGGGGAATTTGAGTTGCGTGTTGGGCATCATGGCATTCGAATCTTTCCAGCATGGTGAGTGAACCAAAGTACAGACGAAACCGCGAAGTATGCTACCAAGTACTTCACTTACCACCCCCTGCCGATTACGGACCCACTCTAAATCTTCTCGGGGAATTTCGCGACTCTTCAAGTTTACTTTGCTCAAATGACAATACTCGGCCCTCGCCGTTACAGTAAAATAAAAGACAAACTCAGTGCTGCAATCATTGGACCCAAGACGATTCAACCGCAACCTTGCAGTCTACCACCTGCGAACTACGGATCCTCAACATCCATCGGCACCACTGTCGCACTTGGCTGAACTATCCATCTCTGTGGTTACAGCTCGTCGTCGTCGAACCATGCTGGATCTTCATACCGGAATGGCAGCATTTGGCGAGCGAGTTGCAGCGACTCCTTGTCTTGTCTCGGATGGTCGTGCAAAAGATCGTCTCTGCCCAAGACCCCCATGTAGTCTGTATGTTCGGTGCTGCTGATAACATTCCAGGTCTTATCGGTACACCCGTCAGCTCGAATGCTGTACTTCGGATGCTCTGCCTCTGGCACGGATGAAATGTCAGCGGAAGTGCGCGGTGTGCTACAGCCAGTGTCCAAGGTGTCGGATGTCGGAGTAACATCGACGCCTAGCTCAGCGATAAGTGTCACATACGGCCTTAAAGATTTCTGGGTAGAATCGTCCGGGAAGAAGTCGAGCGTCTTCTGGTCCATGATGTAGGGATTGGTGCCGCCCGCCCTTTTCTGCAGTTTCACCTGTATAAGTAGTCCAGACATTGAGGACTCTGCCACCGTGTCATGTTTGTCAAGTAAAACTGGAATGACGATGTCGACCTCTTTCTGGCAATTGTGACATATGAATGCTGAACCCCTCGCAAAGCCGGCCCCCATGGCTGTGGTCGCCACAGCATAGTCATCGAACGCTTTGACGAAATGTGTGAACCGCACAACTGCATCTTTAAAGGCGTCTTCGAAAGTATGTTCCTCGACCCCGTTCTCCGGAGTAGCCTTCAGGATCTGGTCATGGTACCTGTCTGCAAACAGGGCTTTCAAAAACTGGAGGAAGCTACAACCCTTGCTGAAGTTCGGCTGCGGATCCCGGTCATTTTCGTCGACTTGCTCAGCGACAATGGCTTCCATGTATGCCTTCATGAGAAGGATCCGCATGACGACCTCACCCCTCTGACTGAGGTCGATCAGGCCATGATCGAGATTCTTCTTCAGGATGGAGATCATCGTACTTGGCGAATCTTGCATGTAGAGGTACATCTGATGTAAAGCAGCCTCCGCAAGGAAAGGCTCGGATGGATATCCGGAGTTGATGTGGAAGTGATGATCTGGAACGGAGAAAACAGTCCTCATGTGACAATCAACCATGTCCATTTGTGTCTGGTGTGCCGCGTCCTGGCTTGGCTCAAAGTCGATTGTGATCAAGACATCTAAGATCGCAAGCATTGCCGTCTCGGAGTGTTCGACCTTGAGGATGTCGTCGTCGAAACAAGTTTCGCGCGTGCTAGTTCCATGGCTTGGTGGACGACTCCATCATCCTCGGCTCGTTCGAGCATAGTCCAGAACCTACAACACTGAGATTAACAAGAGAGAAGCCTAGTGAACTGGGTCTTATACAATGGCCTCCCAAAGCGTGCCAGAAAGCGGAGGTCCCCGAGATCCTCCAACTTCAATTCTCCAAGTTGGAGTGGGAAACCCGGGTGGCAGTCGAAGGGTGTCTCCGTGAATATAGCATTAGGTTTTTTCGTATCTTGCTGCCGAGCAGACCAAGGTGCCGCAGCGGATGGAACCAGCGTTAGAGACAATTGGGTGGAAAGAAATATGGTAAAAACAGGGGAGCTTCTGAAGTGATGCAAACTTGACCGCACGACATCATACATTGTTTTTCCATCCTTGTCATCTGGAATGGAGTAGTTGAGCTCGTGTGCTTCATCGAAGTACAACATAACTTTGACATCATCCGATTTCGGATAGTTGCAAAAGGTCACCAAGACCGACAGCAACCGTTCTAATTGTTCACATGGGTTCGGTGAGATGGTGCTGTTACCCTAAGTGGTCAAACACGATCACGATGAGGTCAGAAACAACAAGTAAACTTTCAACATACTGACCTGCCAATTTTTGCATGCATTTATCACATCCTTGTATAACTGAGATCACTTCCGGCCCTCTGACAAATACGTCCTCCAGTGGCGCGCAAGGCAATTTGGAGATAGCTTCCTGTCTACCGAGAAGACTTTTTGCACTTCATTGACGACTTGTGAAAATAGGTGTCCGAAGAACAAAGTGGTGCGATTCATAGCCACTATCGTGCTTGTGACCTCCGACTTGTTGCAGAGGTAACTCCAAACTTCAGTATCTTCAGGTGGATATGCCCCGGCTGACAATTCAGACAGCAATTAGCACCGTGCGCAAGGCCGACAGGGGCATGAATTACCCCAACGCTTTGCAGGATCACGAAGATTGAACGGGATCGTGAAGACCAGGTTGGCCTGCTCATCGACCATGCGAGATTTTCCTGTGCCAGAGCTCTGGATAAGCACGGCAGAAGTAGCATAATCCCACTCGACGTTCCATGGCATTGATATTCATCAATAAGATCTCGTGATAATTTCCATAGTATGGCGCAGACCAGGCCAATTTCGCAGCTTGTGACGGAACTTCAATCAGTACAGTCGAGGCACAAGCTCAGGAAATGATTTACCATCTATAGATGTGCACTGCGAAAACGGGATGGATGTCAACAAGACGAGTGACCAAGATAGCTACTACTCACAAGCAGTGCTCATAGTAGCATGATGACCGCGGCAGGTAGAATACTGTAGGCGTCATGCATAGGGGGTTGGTTGCTCAAGCACTCAATTTGAAGTGGCGATTGAAATCTGTGACGTGTTACTGTCACACGAAGAAGAGTCCAGGTGGAAGAGTCTCACTGCCAGTTCAGATTCCTCCTGGTGTCTAAAAAGTGGGTGATACAGTACTGGCCAGAGCCCTGGCTGTTGCAATGGTGACGGAATGAAAGCGAAAGAGGTGAATTTATATTCCTCAAGTCCGAGAGAATGAAACCGGATCAGACTCAGACTGCTTGGAGGACAAAAAAGAATAATGTCTGCAGCTGGGGTTCGCATGAATGTTTAATCAAACTGAGTGTTAGTGCCTTAGCATAGGCACGTTTGAGTGATGACTGTAGTGACCACGATGAGTCGCATGTCGGGCATCTTCAATTTGAACTTTGAAGGGGTTCGAATCTTTCCAACGTGACAAACATATCGCACGGTGAGTGAATCAAACTGCGAAACCGTCAAGTATATACCGAGCATTCTTACCAGCCTTTGCGCGCCCGTCTTTTCTGGCAGATCACAAACCCAATCATCTTCCCGGGTTTCACCGACTCTTCCTTCATCTGCACGGTTATCGATAAAGCTTGCTTTGCTCAGATGATACGCGGGGTTTTTTTGGACGGGGTCTCTTCCGTACTACTTGAAGCGGACTCTCGAGCATTATGTGATTGGGACTTTCGAGCCTGATAAGCAACTCCGCTGCTGCCAAAAGAGTGACTCACCGGTTTCTCCTTTTGCGCTGTTCGGCGCTACACAACTTGGATATTCTCGATGGAAAACTCCACAATAAGGGTTCCCCTGCCAGGATTTGACGGGGTCTCCATCCCGTCCTTCATCTCCTAGCCCACGGCGTCTGGGCTTGCTTCCTTTTATCCTTTGTGACGAGATCTGCAAGCTCCTCCTTCCACCATCTATCGAAAAGCACACCAATATCCACATTATTGTTTGCCCACCGCAGTACGCGTAGCACATCAATGAAACCGTAACCGCGACTGCGACCTTACCCGGTGACAGGGTTGACACGGTCTGATTGGCGTGCAATTACTGCCTGCTTGACCCTCGTAACTTGCAATGCCTTGGCCTTGCGTTTCTTCGACTCGATGTCATACTCTATTTTGACTACGTCCTTGCCGTCTCGGTCGTCAACTTCGGCGGGCTCGGTGACTTCATTGGGGCTGAGGTCTTCCCAGATAACCATTTTGACCTCCGAGTTGAACCCCTGATCGATGTGGGTCGCGAGTCGCTTGAGAACACCCTCGGTAACAAATAGTGATATTTGACGTATGCTGAGCTGTATTTTGGAAAAAATAAAGAGAGGGGTTGCTGCGGAGCATCCTTCAGTGGGCATTGAAAGGATTCGTACGCTTCTCGAGCTCGACCTTCGGAATTGTCTTGGCGGCAGGGCTGCTGTGTAGAATCACTTGGATGTCTTTAGCCAGGATCAGTTAGAAAGGTGGGGGGAATGACGTACCTCCTTCGCGCAACAAATAGAGATTTCGTTTGTCGGCCTTTTCTTGATTCTTTTCGCCATCTTCCTTGAGTTTTGTGGCTTGTCCCCCCGTGACTGTGCGGACAACACCAAGCGTCCAACCATGCAGTACCAAATTCTTCGATAAGTGGATTTGTATAATTAGACCAGTGGATGCGTGCTCACCTGCGTCTGAGTTCCCACAGTCTCCGCACGCAGTTTCACTCTGCTTGATGGCTTTGTCCGCGTCTTCTTTGTCCCAAAAGCACGCGAGTCCAGTTCATCGGGGACGATCAGTTTCGGGATCGACTGTAAGGCGGACATACCAAAGATCCTGGATCGTGATGAGTATGTGGACTGTATAGAACAAAAGGAGAAACATACAGTGTTCGTAAACGCAGACTCCGCATCTTTCTTGCTCAACATTCAAACGAACGCAACCCCTTGGATCGAGGTCCTTTGGAAGGTCCTTTGGTTTCCGCATCGTCCTCGGCTTTGACATCGTCGACTTCTGCTGCTGGAATATGGATCGAGTGGGTGGGGCCGTATGGGAGAAAGAAAGCTCGTAAATCCTGTTCGGTGACGTTGAAAGGAAGGTTGCGAACGATGCGGTATATGGCTACGTTTGAAAACATGAGCGTGGAGCTTACTGACGGCATCTTGCGCGAGGCTGGATGATGCAAACAATACATGTGATAGACTCGGCCCGTAAGTACCCTGAAACGAACAAAAGGAGAGGAAGAACTTAGTACCCGTTGATGTCTCCAGCCCAAACGGTATTCGGTAGCCATTCCACATTTTCTGCACCCTCGAACTTGCGGGGTTTCTTTCATAACGTCTTTTGATCGATTGAGGACGGCAAGCCAGACACAACAACTGTCCGAAAACGTTGACCTTCTGCGCCGGTAAACTTCGTACGGGAGTTTCATTTTCCTGCTTCACATTCGCCCGGTCCTTTATCTTGTTTTTCGGCTGGGGAAGCAGTGAGTAGTAGCAAGGGAGTGAGGACTGCGACATGATATCACTTTCAAACTCTCGACCCACTTATATTGATAATTTCTGCCATCGATAGTCGCTGTAATTGAGTCGAATGCTTTCTGAGCATCCTCCTTGAGGGAAAAGGAGACATGTCCAACTTGAATGCCCTTGGAGACATCAGACCCATGCTTGATGACCACGAATGCGGGGCGTACGGGCGCGAGTTGAGAGAGTTGAGGTCGCGTCATAGTATCGTGCAGCCCATTTAATTCCTGTCTATGCTAGTCATCCTATTTCCAGTGATGTTCGTCCTCATCAGTCCTACGTCCATAAGTTCACCGATCAGCATGCTTTCAAGATCACAACCTAGAGTTTAACAATGTACCACATCCACCAATTCATTTCCATTCGAATGACGTCGTGGTAGTAGAGGGCGGGAGGGTATCTAAGCGTTTGTTTTATGCTTTTTTGACTTTTTGAGCGACTTCCCTTCGACTTTACGCTTCTTTCCTTTTGACTCTTTGGGTTTCGCCAGTTTATCTTTGGGTGAGGGTACCATGTCAGCAGGCTTGCCCACTACGGTCTCGCTGTCATCAACGTTTATCGACAAGTCCCCCGACCGAGATTGTTGAGTTCGTGCGCCGTAAGGTACGAAAGAATGCTTGAGCATGTCCTTTGGATAAGATGGACGGGGTGTATTTTGGTACACGACGGGCTGGTGCCCTGGGGTGGTAGCAATCGGAGGTTGAGCAGAAATAACAATATGATGTGATACATGTTTCGGAGCTGGCGGTGCGTATGAGCGAAAAAGAAAATCGTGGGGGAAAAGATTGTCTTTTACCAATGTATAATTTCCCCTTTTTTCTCTTTCGGGGGAGTAAACAGGAGAGTCCTCGGAGTTCTTCACCCCCTGCAACTTCTGCGTCGTCGTCGCCGACTGACCAGACATCATATGATGTGGTCTTTCTCGCGAGGCACCCGACGCGGGCAGTCTGTGATAAAGAGGGTGGGTCTATCTCGAATCCGTTTAAATGTTTCGCTTTGATCTACCAGTCATGAATGTCCCGAAGATGATACGGATGGAAAGTGTTACTGCATACCGAATTTGAGG
>JBBPSL010000068.1:0-49978 GCA_038093555.1 Butyriboletus appendiculatus
AGAATGGCCAGAATCAAGCAAAGAGAGGATGGTGTTTTGTTGAGTAAAAGAAAGAGATCTGACCTTGATGATGATTGAGAATCAAGAAGTGTGGGAACTGTTTTAAACTCAGACATACTATTTATATGTGTATCTTTATTTGTACTAACAAACAATGGCAATTATACTACAATATGACTGAGATCCCACTTAGCAATTCAAAAGCTCAAAAACCCTTTCCATGGTATTACTGTTTTGAATTGCCTGTATCTTCATAGCCTGTGAACCAGATCACATGACCTAGGGAGCGATTTTGTAGCCAAGAGTATGTACCATTTATAACTTCACCAAAGCTAAGCGAAATTCCCACAGTCTTTGCGCACTGCCGTAAGGGTTAGTATGGAAAGGGTTTTTGAGGTCACTGTATCCTTGGTACAAGTTGACTAGTGCCATAGGAAATCCATATGGAAACGTGAAAGGATGCAGAGTACTCTTGTAGGTCGAAGAGTAGGTGAAGGATGAGGTAAAGGTATAGCAGGATCAGGAAATCAGGACCAGTATGGCAGTACGATAGGTATGAGACGATCAGGAGTTGATCGGTCTGAAAGTTCCTCCTGATTATGTAGATGTGCCTCGATATAGTCTCTAGCCATGTGGACTCTCTCTCTGATCTGTCTGATCTGCTCCTGTTGGGTTCGTTGTTGTAGACCCAGTTGTATCCCCTCTCTAATAATATGTAAGATCTCTGATGGTAGGAAAGCTCTGTGTATGTGGTAATGTAGAGGGTTGAGAAGAGTGGCCTCGTCAGTTGAGGCAGGGGCGAGGGTGGTGGAGTTGGTGGCTGTTCCATGGTGATTAATTACCAGGTTCCAATCTACTAGGTTCTCAAGTGGCGTGGGCGATCTGATTGGTATTGCCAGGTGATAATCTGACTCGCTTCGCCTATAGGGTGAGAAGTGGATGGGGGGACTTCATGTCCTGTATGAAGAGAGCCTGCTGGTGGCTTGACGAGGTGGGCTCAGTGGTCTGCTAGGGTACTGAGTATTGCTACTATGTGAAAGACTATCTCTGCTTTCTGATGTGGTCTCCTCTACTCCAAAGAATTGAAGGGGGACAAAGGGTGTCTCCTCATGCTTGATGGGCACTGGGTGTGTTCAAGTAATTAGTGCTCTGCCGGCAACACTGTGAGTTCGTGAGAGTCCTACTATTGGCTAGGGATGACAAGGGGTGCAGTGGTCGGCGAGTTACTAGGATGCTGAAGACTGTTAATAAGTCTTGTCCTAATGAAACAACCAGACCTTACCAGTAAGGTTGATAAAGATGATAGGCAAGTATAGATGATCAAGTAGCTCCTAGCCCTCACTAGCAATGAGTGGGAAAGACCAAGAGGACAAGACTGAGGTCTCCTGGCGGCTCTTGGACCTTTATATACTAGATAGGGGTTTACACTTGTGTACACTAGATCTATTGATATGCTATGCTACATGTGTGATGTGTGAGGCTAACATGAGGATAATGTGTGTATCAGTACAGCCATAGAATGGAAGGAAAGCTAGACATGAGGAGTATATGAGGTAGACGAGTCATGGATAGGGGCATGAGGCGAGCATGAGGCGATCTAGACCAGGAATGAGTCAAGGGGAATGGCATGAGGCTAGTGGGTCTAGATCTTTGAAGGGACTTGAGTATTTAGTGAGTTCAGGTATAGGGGTCATTGATAGGGACTAAATGCGAAAGTCATTGTATAAAATCAGGAAAAATAGTAGAAATAAAGGGAAAAATAATATGGTCTGTAACAGCCAGGGTAGGATGAGGCTTCTGAATGGTGGTCTAATAGCCAGAGGCACAAAGGAAGGCCTTCATTTTCAGCATCCAAGCTAGGTAGTTGGGGCCAGTGAGAATGGGAATGGTGGAAGGGAGGGCTGCAGTGGTGGAGGCCATTGTATGATGATCTAGGATAGGATGTTAGTACTGATCAAAGTGGTTAGCAAGGAATGGTGGCATGAATTGCACTATCAACACCTAGAGCCTAGAGTACAAGGACATAGTCTCCTGCTCCAGAGGTGCATCTGGTTGCTTAATGTTCTGGCAAAGGGTTTTGCACAGGAATGCAACACATTACTCAAGCTCAGCGTAAGATGCACAGAGTGAGCAAGGCAGGTAAATCCAAGCAGTGGCAGTGTAAATATGCACAGCATGCTGCTTGGGACTCATAACCTGTTGATATAGCAATCAGGCAGTTGCCTGGCTTACCTGGCTTACCTGCTAGGGTGGCTACTTGGATGGTAATGATTCAGATGCAAGAAGTGATTAAAACTCAGCTCTGCTGAGTTTGTACTTATATACAGTGACCTCCAAAACTGTTGCAATGCCTAACCCTGATGTCACAAACACCTGTGGGAATTCTGGTTAGCTTTGGTGAGAACAAACAAAGTACATACTCTTGGCTACAATCTGACCTCTGGATCATGTGATTTGGCCCAAAGACTGTGGAGTTATGCCCATTTCAAAACAGCAATATCATTGCAACAGTTTTGCATCTCTTAGTAGAGAATGTGGAATCTTGTTGAAATACCATCATGAGTGGCAATGTTTGGTCATACAAACAAAGGTACACATATAAATACCATGTCTGAGTTTGAAACAGTTCACATACTCCTTTATTTCCAACCACATCATCATGAGATCCATTTCTTCTACCCAAACAAACACTATTCTTTCTATGCTTGATGCTGGCCAGTCTGCTCATTCTATTGCTGCCACCACTGGTCTCCATATCTCCACCATATCCAGGCTCCACTCCAAAGAGCGTTCTGAGCTTCAGAAGTCTACTGGGGGTTGCCCATCCAAGCTTTCTCCTACCAATATTCGCCATGTCATTCATCTTATCTCATCTGGAAAGGCAGAAAATGCTGTTCAGGTGACCAAGGCTCTCACCAATGTGGTCAACTAACCCCTCTTGGCCACCACAGTACAGTGGCACTTGAAGAAAACTGGTATGAAGGCTGTGGTGAAGTCTAAATGCCCCCTTCTGTCAGCTAGGCATCATAAGGCTTATTTAGACTTTGCCTATGCTCACAAGAAATGGACTATAGAGGACTGGAAGAAGGTTGTATGGTCTAATGAGACTAAAATCAATTGCCTAGGGTCAGATGGGCGAAAATGGGTGTGGAAAAAGGCAGGTGAAGGGCTTAATGATAGGCTGGTAGAAGGAACTCTCAAGTTTGGAGGTTCCCTTATGATGTGGGGGTGTATGACTTGGCAGGGAGTTGGCTATGCTGCCAAGATTGATGGTTGGATGGATGGAGACCTTTACCTTCAGATTTTGAAGAATGAGCTGCTGAATACTCTATAGCATTATGATCTAGATCCTCCTAACATGATCTTTCAGCAAGACAATGACCCCAAGCATACTTGCAAAAAGGTGAAAGAGTGGCTTGGAGAGCAGGATTTGTGACTATGGTGTGGCCAGCACAGTCTCCAGACCTCAATCCCATTGAACATCTCTGGGGTCACCTCAAAAGAAGGCTAGCAGATCAAGAACACCCTCCTAATGGAATTCATGAGTTATGGGAGAGAGTTCAGGTGGAATGGGAGGGGATACCATTTGAGGAGTGTCAGAAGTTAATTGAAAGCATGCCTAGGAGGATAGAAGCAGTGCTCAAGGCAAAGGGAGGCTATCCCAAGTACTAATACCCACTTCATATCAAGAGATGCAAAACTGTTGCAATGGTATTGTTGTTTTGAAATGGGCATAACTCCACAGTCTGTGGGCCAAATCACATGATCCAGAGGTCAGATTGTAGCCAAGAGTATGTACTTTGTTGGTCCTCACCAAAGCTAACCAGAGTTCCCACAGGTGTTTGTGACATCAGGGTTAGGCATTGCAACAGTTTTGGAGGTCACTGTAGGTGGGGCATGAAAACACAGGCATAATGGAAAGGCTGGAGTGTGACCCAGCAGCTCAAGGTCAGAACCTCAAAGGTATCTGCTGGAGAATACACAGGGAGTTAGTGGATCATCAGCACAGGGACCAATCATGGCTCACATGAGACAGGCTACAATGTTGATATATCAGATTAATTTAAGGAATGGAAAAGCTTGCAAATAGGATGGATGGGGAAGCAAGCTGCCTCAGATAAGCAGCAATGTGAGTCCAGCAACACTCATGATGATAGTCTATACAGATATAAGTGCCAATAAGTTTAAAAGATAGCTTGAGACAATATACTGTTAAATGTTCACATATGAAATAAATCTAAAAGGAAGCAAAAGCTTGCAAGTCAGATGGGTGAATGGGCAAGTGGACGGGAGGCAGGCAAGCAAACTGATAAGCTATGATATGAGTTTGATGATATTTGCAATGATAGTCTGTCCAGAAATGAGTGCTGGTAAAGTCAAAAGATACTAGTAGCTAGAGATGACATACCTGTGATAAATTGGAAATGCTGACCTGTAATGGCCACCTAATAGACAAGGCACAGGCAGCAGGATGGGGGGTTCAGTGGAAGGGGAAAAAATTGTTCCGAAATAAAAATGGCATGAATGTCCTAGAAAATCCTGGGAGGCAAAATGATAGAATCTTAGATTCTTTGGAAAATAGGAGACAGAGTATGGCTAGATGCTCAGAACTTGAAATTGCAAGTTCCATCAAGAAAGCTATTCTTGAAGTGCACTGGTCCCTTCAAAATCACACAAGTGATCTCTTCTGTCACATTCTATCTAAAGCTGCCGAAACAATGGAAGATCCATAATGTGTTTCATACATCACTCCTTTCCTTTTATCAGGAAACACCAGAACATGGATCAAACTTTACACAGTCTCCTCCAGAACTAGTTGGAATAGAGAAAAAATATAAAGTGGACAGTATTGTCAACTATCAGGGATTTCTGGGAAGAAGGCGTACTTGATACATTGGAAAGGATACTCCACTTTAGAGTGAACTTGGAAGTCACCATCCAGCTTAGGAAATGCCAAGGCAATACTCTTGGAGTATACAAGACTATAAAAACTCTGACAGAGTTTGAATACAATCTCTCCTTATCACCATTGCTCATGTCCAACAAGCTCTCATCCAAGCTTGCCTTCAAGTCCACTATCCTTACTTCAACATTCCCAAATATGCTGCTGAACACTCCTACTTCTGCTCCATCTATCCTCTCCACCCTCTCTGAGGAACAAAGCCAGATGTTCTTCACACCAAGCACTACTTTGGGTTTCCCCACTCTCATACCATAGGAATGACTCCAACAGATCAACATGATAGTGGAGATACTCACTCCAATGAAGACCATAGTGAAGCTGCAGGAAGCGATAGATAACAGGAACAAATTCCAATCAGACCCTCATTGGATCTTTCTCCACAGATCCCTCTTTTCCAGAAATCACCCCTGCTATACTTCTTTTTAGACCAACCAGATGCCTCTGCCAGAGAGGTGCCATGGTTTTCTCAGCCAGTCTCCCCACCACTCCCTGCCATCACAATATTCCCAATTTATTGGAAACTACTACAATGAGGAGCCCTCCTCCTTTTCCCACACCCCACATCAAACCCTCAACATTTGCCATTTTTCCTGATAGAATTCTTCTCATGTATGGCCATACCCATCCTGTAGACACCCCCAGTTGAATTCCCACTCCTGATAGAATCATTCTCCAACTCTGCTGTTTCAAATGTGAAGAATCCAGCCACATTAGACCCTTGTGTTCTCACTACCATTGCCCCTGCTGTCACTTGGTTGATCCTGGACATGCACAGAACTGATGCCCCCATTGATAATGCATCCATTGTGGTAAACTGGGCCATGGTTACACCATCTGTGAAGCTGTGAATATTCTCTTCAACTCCACTGACTATGATCTTACCAACTATAAGGAGAACAAGGGGAATAGAAGTTCTTGAGATGGAACTTCAAGACTATGCAGAGGGTAATGTTATGATGCTGGAGGAGGACCCACCTTTTCCCCCTGCTTCAATCACCCCACTCCCTACCATTGACTCCATCTGAAATGAGATGTCCTTCAACTCTTTTGAGACAGCATTCCAGGAGTTCCTTCTTGGGAAAAGCACTGGCCTTGGCATATCTCTGGATGACACTGCCTTCTAGGAAATGCTTCACAGCCCTGATATGGATCTTTCCTTCATCTTTGATACATACATGTGGCTGCATTTCATTTCTCCAATCAAATACTGCCTCCTTAGCTGCATTCTCTCATATACAGCCTCATAGTCCACATTTCCATGTTTGATATTTCCCTCTTTGTCTATGTCTCTTTTAGCCATTACTATTTATATCCATAAAGCTGGCCCTGAGCTAGTTCAGCTCTGACTATAAAAAGCCAGAATCCCTTTCATGTACATCTTAACCTTGATTTACACACATCTCCATATAATCAATCAGTTTTTTGGTTCCATTTCACTTTGATTAACTGCTTCTTTCATCTGGAAGTCATCCTTGCTTCTTTGATTATCATTCTCATTGGACTTATGATCTTCCTGTGCTTGCTACTGGATCACCCTCTGTCTTTTCAACAGTAACTCAGGAATTAAGCTAGTGACCTTTGTGTTCTTCAACAACTTCGTCAATAACACAGAGGGGCCAGTATGGAGGATAACAACAGGCCTCCCTGCTAGGCCTTAGGAAGGAATGTCCACCTTCTAAGGCTCTCAAAGCTTACCTTCAGGGACCACTATAAAAGCAAGCAACGATTGACCAGAAGTGGTGCTTGGCTATTAGGAGATAGATAAAGGGAGTCATGTGAATAACAACTAAGAACCAACCTAAGGTTACTACACAGATAAAGTGTCTGTTATGCAGGGTCATAACAGAGGAAGTCTTCAATAGCTTTTCCTTTGGATGGAAACAGGGAATAGACTTTTCTGATCTTTGGGGTGAAGATGTCATTGATAATAATTTCATGATGATAGAAATAGGATGGGAGAATGTGGTCTATGACTTCTTTAGAGAAGACAGTATTATGACCCTGCATAATGGTAGACACTTGATCGTGCAATACACCCAGGATCAGGTCCCAATGAGTAAGTACTGCAGGACCTTCCTTGTTAGTTATCCCAACTGCCAGCCACCACACCATTGGTCAATCAATGGCTGGTTTGAATATATGGCCTATGAGGCAAGGCTTTGAACACCTGTTGTAGGAAAACCCTTCCTATGTCCTTGGTATGTCATGGAGAGGTCTATTTACCCTCTGCATGTTCAATATGTGCCTGGTGGCTTTACCAACTGATTTACTAGCAAGAAGCTAGAGAACAACTCAGGAGAGCAAAGAAAAAGATTGTAAGTTCAATGAGGACAACAATCAGAGAAGCAAAGATGGCTTCCAGCTCAATGAACAGTGATCGAAGCAAGGTGAAATTGAGAAGATGGTAGATTACACAGTAGAATGTGTAGATCAAGGTTAGAGTTACATCAAGAGGGAATCAGACTATTTATAGTCTGCGATAAACTACTCTAGGGCCAGCTACCAGATATAAATAGTAATGCCAGAAGTGGGCATAAATGAGAAGGGAAATACCAAATATGGAGGTGTGGAATATGAGGCTGTTCATAAGAGAGAACAGCTGAGAAGGCAGTATCTGATACTGAAAAGGAAACCATAGCCACATGTATCAAGAGAAAGAAAGATCCATACTCAGACTATGGTGCATTGCCTAGAAGGCAGTGTCACTCAGGAAAGTGCTGAGAGTGGTGCTCTCTTCAAGGAGGAATTTCTCAAATGCCATCTCAAAGGAGTCAAAGGTCATGTTGTTGCAGATGGAGTTGATGGTAGGAGTAGATGGAATGGGTTCTTGAAGGAAAACAAGTGAGTCCCTCTCAAATACCATAACAGATGAAGGAAATCTTTTCATATGCAGGAGGTAGAGTTTGTTTTGATTTGGCCTTCTCTGCAGCTTCTGCAAGTTCAGTAGTAAGGGTGATTTTGGCTACAATTGGAGCTACAATGTATATGTACTTGCCACAGATGATATAATGCATAATACAACTCATTTGTCCATCTCCTTTTGGAGAAAGTCTTGGAGATGGTGCCATGTGGTGAGATTAATGTTGATGTGTCCTGGGATGTTGGTGAGTTTGTCAATATGGAAGGGTAGTGATTTTACCCTACCTCAATAGAGGCCATTCAATTAATCAAGAGAGATATCAAGAGTGTGATGTTTGGCTATCCAAAAATGAGGTTTTCTTTCCAACAAGAGATGGCATGGAAGGTTGTTTATAGTTTTACCCCCTTGATGTCAATAAAGGGGTCACAAAAGAATTTGATAATGTCATTCTCATTGAGAGATCTGTTGGCATTTTGAGCATGTATGGGAGTTGGTAGGTGTTTTATAGGGAGGTTGTTTTGTTTGGTGAAGTGGTAGTCAATGCAAAATATTTCTACACTGCTATCAACAAGGGCATAGATGTCAATGACTTTTTTATTATGTGAGGGGACAAAGAGCTGTACAGGAATATGAATTTGGAGTTTACTATTATAGTGACATGAATAGAAGAAGGAGAGATGTGTGTTGAGGATGTTCCTCAATCTAAAAACCTGCAGAGATATTTCCAACCACCTCTCTATCTGAATTCTCTACTTTCTCTTTAATGACCCTGACCTTTTTCTTGGATGGTTTCTTGTCAGAGAATACCAGGCAGGTGGAAGTGATATGGTCAGGTTGGCAACATCAGAAGCAGAGTTTCTTGTCAAAGCAGCATTTGCATTCTGCTGGAGTGAGCTTGGGAATGGAGATGGTGTCAATGTCCATAGTGTTGGGATCTTTTGCTTTTGGAATTGATGTTGAATAGGAGTGATATGTATGTTGAGTGGATTTATTGTTGCATTTGGCAATCTCATCTGCATGTTTCCATTGGGTTTAAAAATGGATCACTTTGGAGTATCAATTCTCAATCTTAGTTGGTACTGTGTCCATGGACATAATATGCCTCATGAGGTCTTGGGGAATGCCAATAGAGAAATAGCTGATGAGGATGTTGGCATCAATGATTTTTGCAAGGGCAACATGATTCTGGAACTCAGAGATACATATACTGGGTAAGGGAAGGAGAGTAAGAGTTGTTCCTTTTCTTGATTATACATTTGGTTGAAAGCCAAGCAACTGTGGTTCCAGTCATGTTGTGGTGTCTGAAGGCCTTTTTGAAGGTATTAATGAAGTCAGAAAAAGATCCAAGAGTGGTGGTAGTTCCAGAAATGGCATTCTGGTGGTAGGTAGTTGTCCAAGTGAGGGTGGCTCGTTTGGTCATGTATGAAGTGTGAAAGCTATCTTTTTCTCATCATTGTCATAGACTTCTTTGTTGACATAGATGTAAAACTGTATGGTGTTGAGCCAAATGCATGGAGTTGTCAAAGGAGCCATCAAAGGCCTCAGGGGTTCTGATATGGAGTTTAGTTTTTTTGACACTTGTTATGAGGTTTCTGGATTTTATTGATGGAGAGGTGAACAATGATACTACTATTACTAGGGTTGGTAACAGTGGAGTCAGGTTTTGAGGAAGATATAGTCCAGCTAAGAGTTGGTGGGCAAGGTCAAGGGCAATCTCTTGTTGTTGCTGAGACAGTAGGTCAAGGTCTATATCAGGATTCAGAGGAGTGGTGTTCCTCATTTTCAGAGGATTCTGCATCTGTTGGTGAAGTTTTGGCTCAAGAGTGCCACCAGATAGATATAGAAAGTTGTCAGAGTGATGTCACCAGTTGCGAAACAGATTGAGAGATTGGTGGCTTGGGTAATTGTGCTGTTGGTAGTTTCATCAAAGAGACAGAGCTGGAGCAAGGACATAGAATAGGTGGAAAGTTCATTTTTATTAATGAAGGTTATATCTATGAAACAGTCAGAGGAGCCAGAGTCTACAAGTGTGGAAAAGGGTGGAATGGTGTAGGAAACTAAAGAGATGGAGGGCATGAGGAATTTGAGTTCAGCAAAAGCAGATGCATTGAGGCAGATCTCCTTAGTTGCACAAGTGGGTTCAATGCAACCTCCAGTCTATGCAGAGTTGTGGAGGTCACTGATTATTTTTTTGCCTCCATGGTGGAGACCTCCAGTTTGATTTCCAGAGTGGTGGTCACTACGTAACCCTTGGATGTACTAGAGGTTGACTTTGGGCATTCTTTTGTCATGTGACTGGCTTGGCCATAGAACATGCATAGCTTATTGTTAAACCTGTGCTTTTGTTCTTCTGAGGTGAGCTTGCTGTCTTTCCCTAATTTGAACAACAAGTCCAGTTTCAGAGGAGTGGAGGTCATAGTGCCCTTTCCTTTGGACTCCTTGAAGTCTTTGGAGGAGTGTGGAGAGGATGATGTAGTGGGGGTGGACATTTTCTCATTCTTGGGGGTGGAGGATGGATTAGATGTTTTTTTCTGTCTATTAAGTTCAGACTCGTGCTCCCAATAGCATGCATCAATTGCATGTGTGAGGCTTTGGAGTTCGTAGAGCATTGGGAGTTTTCCAATGCATGAGATCTTGTCCTTGATGTGGTCCAGCAGACCATTGTAGAAGTGGTGCCAGAGGGCAAATTCTCCATAACTGTAGACTTGTGAAGCAATCTCATCAAACTCAACCATATACTTATTGATGTGTTGACTATCCTTCATCAACAAGTGATCAAGCTGGTGCTCCATATCTCTGATAGGGTCATGTGGACTGAAGTTGGTCTGGAGTTTGAGGACACATTCCTTGAAGTTGTCCATCCAGAGGGGATGGAATGCTGGATTTTCCATCTGGAGAAGGTCATTGTCAGATGGGTAATCTCAAGGGAAGTTTGGGTTGTTGCTGTCTTCTAGGAGAATGCAGCAGGCACCCTTTGGTCAGAGTGCTGGCTTGTAAGGGGTGGTTTTGTGGTTTGTTTGTTAAGTTCAAGCTCAATGGCATGTGCTCCTAGGGTAGGAGACTCCAGGAGTAGTCATGCTTGTGAAGCAGAGGTAGGAGTTTGTCAAGTGGAAAAGCTTTGGAATTGATCTACAAGTTCTGGGCCTTGTCAATTGCTACTGAACATGCTTAATGGGTTATAACATGGGATGCAGGACAATTTGTGCCTATGGCGTAAGTCTAAGATCTAGTGGTACACGTAGCCATGTGTGAGGGACTCATTGCATGTGAGAGTTTGAATATATGTACTATTAGGAATGGAATCTCTGAGGTAACTCCTGAGTGCCGGAGTTTACTGAGGGAATTAGGACTTGGCTTCACTATATGTGGTGTGCCCTTACTTAAGTCCATGTCCCTGATTTACAATGGTTTGTTGGAGGTTCAGAGGGTAAGACTTGAACATTGTCAAACATCAAGTTGAGCAGAGGTCAGAGTAAATTGTCAAGACTCAAGCTAAGGTCAGGAGAAAGGTTTTGAGTTGATATTTGAACTGAATATACAAGAGTTGTACTAGGAGTTTATATACAGTCAGAATGATGGTATTAGTAACAGAGTTCATAAGGTAAAGGCTGAGTATCAGAACAGAATTAGTACCCCACTGGAGCAGTACTCCTAAGTGAGATACTGGATTAGAGGTATCTACAGAGTGGAACTAGGATGGAAGGAGAAACATAGCTTATATATGAATGAGGATATGAGGCTACAATATGGAGCCTACAGGTCCAAGGGAATGGAGATGTGTCTTGAGAAAGAACACACCAGAGTTGTGGACAGAAGTCTGGAATTGGACTTGTCGAGTTATTCAGGATATGATACTTGTGCATCATTGGCTACAAGTATTTTACTCCTAACAATATAACTAGCAGTTTTAAACTATAAAGATGATTTTGCACAAGATCCTCTGGACTGCCTGTAGAGGAGAATTCCAAATAGGGTGAGAAATCTTCTCCTTGAGAAAAGTTCTTTGATTGAGATAATTTGTATGAGGGAAAATCTGCTCTTTTAATGGCCTGAAGGGCTTTTCTTTTATAGACAGATACATGGACTTGGCTAGCCAATCTAAATGGTTGGCTGCCTTCAAATACCAAAAGATTATTTCCCACAAATGTCAAGCTCTTTGCTGACTAAAGTATAGACTCTATAGAGTATTATACAATCTTATAGAATGCTGAGCTATGTATGCTATACAAGGCTGTATAGAATATGGTCATATGATTATTTTCTCTCACTAGCACTTAGCTATATACATAATATTTACAATTCTATTAGCTATGTACTTGTAGATACTGTAGTAACAGCGCTCTATATTGGAGAAAAATATGAATTTCTCCTGATTCTCATGGTGAAATGTTGTGAAACTTTCAGGGGTGGTAGGTTATACTAAGGGTCATTAGACTCTAGAGTATTGGGAGATTCTGACTGCTGCAAGTGGTAGAATTTATGATATCTGGGTCATAGCTTCTAACTATGTATAAAACCAGTTTGATGTAGGTTACCATAAATTAGATCCCTTTGCAAGGAATGCTGACTGCATCATCTTTTGGAACTTTTCTTTTACTCGGATTTGTGAGACTATGAAGTCAATGGAGAGTTTGTTGACAATTGATATCAATATGGTTTGAAGGGTTGAACATAAGGCTGGAAGAGATATTAAAATGGCTATGGCTGCAAGCAAGTCATTGAGAGGTTCACCCAGAGATTTTATCATGTAGATCTTCTGTTGCATGAGGTTTATTTGCTATTCCATCTTGAACTTGTTGAATAGGGTTTCTTAGAATAGCTCACCAATAAGATATGCTATGGTCTGATGACCTTTGCCCTCATAGCATTTATTTAGCTTTTTCCAGACTCCTTTAGTTGTTGTCAAGTATAGAACACCATTCAGTGGTTCATTCTTCAAGATGAGTATGATCTGGGCATAGGCTTCCTAGTCTCAGTTTAACCACTCTGCTAGGGCTAATGGATCAGACCCATCAGGCTGCTTGTCAGAACCATCCACAACTTCCATTATGCCTTGAACATCAAGGACCAATGAAACTTAGAAATTTCACGTCTGAAAGATTATTTCATCATTCTTGAGAGATACTCAAGTATGTTATATAGTTAGCTTGAGCCTTGACTTGACTTGTTGGATGATGAGATTGACTGGTGTAAAGCTGAGAGGTTTAGAACTGAAAGTAAAGTGTTTGTAGTGGACATCTTAAAAGGGCTGTTTAGAGTACAAGGCTCATAATCTTTTGTTCTGTAATGAAATAAATCTAATGAGTAAATGAGCTAAGCTCAGTCTTGAGTATAAAGTATTGGACTAAAAAATATTAATTGATCTAACAAATATACAAGCTAAGCTAAGAGCTACTATATCAGTATATAAAGAAAAAATACATAGCTAAAAGAAATATCTTACCTCAATCTTGAGTATGTGATATTGAACTGAGGTGTAACAGAGCCCAAAAAAGTCTCTAGTATATACACATAATTGCTTAATCTATCCTTAATGTACCACAAATCATCAATTTACTGTACAACATGATAGTGGTTTGTTAGTAAGATTATTGGCACCTTGCTATTTGTTGTTGTCATCATCTTGCTCATTCTGCATGTTGTTGAGGAAATGCACTGTTTTTCTGTTGCATTCTATATTCAAACAGTCAGAAGAACATCCAATGAACACCACACAAAGATTCTACCCACAATATCTATTTGAAAGTGCTCTTGTACTGTAATCTGTGCTTTAATAGTAATATGGGAGAGTACCTATTGTTGTGCAGACTCAGTTCTATTGGTGGAATTGAAAACATGCAGCTATTGGGAGACATCCTTGTATCTGAGAGGTCATGTGGGAGCCATGAGAAAAGGTAGAAGGAGCAAAGAAGAAAAATATGTTTGTGGTTGAATATTAAACATTGATGTGGCAGATAAGGTATAGAATGATTTGTCCTAATATATATTTGGGCATAGGAATAGAAACAACAAATTGTAATGTCATTCCTACACTATATTACAGTATCCCTTGAATACACTTGCTATTACATTGGATTACAATACAGTCCAAAAGAAAAAAACTACTTGATTTTTTATTATGATTTCAATACAGTAGTAAACCTTTGCTTGTCATGTAGTACAGTGAACATAAAGGTTTCAGAACCTGCCACCAATAATGAAACATATAATTACCTTGTTTGGATGATTTGTCATAGCTGTGGCTATTCAGAGCTCAGGCATAGGCCTTGGTTCCATGGTGTCCTAAGGAATCATGAGCTTGATTCATCAGGTCTGAACATTTGGTGGTATTGAGAATTACTTGCAATGGTCTATTCTTTTGCACTCTTTGAATAGTCTGCCAGCTTTGACATAATATTTCCTGAGTCTTTTGAGGAGGTCTTCATCAACATGTGAAGGAGAAGGGTTGGTGAGGTAATTGTAGATTTCTACCAAGGTAGCTTCTTGTTTGGCAGTGGTTATGTTGTAGCAAATTGCTGCATCATGCAAGTTGTGCTGGTGTAGTTGGATAGTTGTTGATTTGGGAGTATAGCCTTATTATAAAGTGCTATTTCATCTAACCAACTGTCATCGTAGTCTGGAACTTGTGTTTGATCAGTTGGTATTCTGGATAAGGCATCAGGTCCTTTGAATTTCATAGCAGGTACATGTACTAATTCAAATTTGAACATCAGGATTCTTTGAACCCATCTATTTATAACTGCATTTGGTTGCAGTTCTGGTTCATTTAACATTCCCTTGATGTATTTAGCATCTACTTCTATAATTAGATTTTTGGCATCTATTATATAGAAGCAGAAATGCCTAGTAGCATGAAGCATTACATATAACTTCAACTTTGATTGGAAGTAAGTAGCTTCTGTAGTAGAAGGGGGTATGGATTCATACTATGATGGTCATTTCCTTCCATGTTCATCTAGTTGGAACAGTACTATTCCTACTTCCATATAACTAGAATCTACAGATAGTATAATAGGTTGACTAGAAGTATAGTCAATTGGTAATAGTGCTGGAGCTAAGGTCACAAGTTCCTTGAGTTTTTCAAAGGAGTGTTTGCAAGCTTCAGTCCATTTAAATTTCTTTTCTTTTCTCCAGGTAGAGGTGATATAGTATTGGTAGCTATTTAAGAGTAATTAGGGATCCATATGTAGACTGTTCCACATACTGTAGGCCCATAAACTGTTTTGCTTCTTTAGTATTCTTAAAAGTAGGCCATTTGCAAATAGCCTTTATTCTATCATTGTTTGATTTGTGGCCATTTATTCCAACTGCTTGCCCTAAGATTTGGATATGTTATTACAGATTTGGAGCTTCTTGCCTGAGAATGTAGCACCAGCTTTTATTGAGCAGTGTAAAATTTATTTAAATCTACAGCATGTATTTCCTGATTCCAGATCTTCCTTCCATTACTTCAAGATTTCCATTTTTATCTGGATACACTATACTTGGTCCACATATGGATGCATTATCAATGAAAATATTCATGACTTGCTCAACTATCTCTTTTTTGAATATAAATACCATGCTTTCTTGAAGTTCAGAGGGAGAGTTAGTATATCCAGTTGGTAGTGAGGTGATTCTTAGCATTCCTATGGGTGATAGAAAAGCTGTCATATTATGACTGGCTTCATCCATTTTTCTGGCATTAAATCTCCAATATAGGTCTAAGACTGTAAAGCATTTTCCATTCAAATATTGATTAACAAATTGATCCAAGTTGAAGGGGATAAGTGATTCTCATATACTTACCCCACTAAATAGTTGCAGATCATGAACAATATGAAGCTTTTGCTTCTTAGAATTCTACATACAAAACCAGCAAGAGTGGTAAGGTGATTGATATGATTTATACACTCCAGCATCAATTTTGAGTTTGAATACTTCCATTGCTTTATCCTGTATACCTAGCAGAATAGGAATATTCTTGTATTGCCATGGTTCATGGAGCATATGAGGGATTTTATAGGGGGTAAAGTAAATTTCTTTAAGGGTTTCCCTATGTATGTCCTCAAATGCAATGGCTGCCTTATTCATTACTAGTATGTAAAGAAATAACTGTATTTCTTCTGGCCATAGGGAATTCTCCTTGTACTGTACATCTCCTTGTACAATTTTTCTTGGTGTTCTGTGATAAATTTCTCTGTGGATGTGACATTATCAAAATGAATGTCAGGTGGTACTAAGATTAAACAATAGATCATAAGGCATGGTCCTTTTAACCTTGAATTCCATTGATATTGGTTGAGCTACATATGAGTCTGATCTTTTTATCAACCCATTTGTAGGCTCCATAGGAATATCCTGCATGTAAAAAAAAATGGGTAAGTTCTCCCAAAGTTTCTGGGTCAAGATAGTAATGGCTCATGTTAATGATAGGTCATGCAGATTAGTGTCTAGTTATGCTTTGCAGAAATTTGAGAGGCTATGCAATTTGCTGATATGAAAGTCAAGTTCTGGAAAACCATTGAATTCGCTACTTGAGTCAAGTAGAAGACTGGCTGTTGGTCTTATAAGGTGTTCAACTACTTATGGCTAGGGCTGCTAGTCTTACAGGGTAACACATTTGCCAATGATTATGACTATGGGCTTGCAATCCTCTACACTTATGGCTAGATTGGCTAGTCTTAGGGGTAGTTGCAAGACCAATTCAGGTGCTTCACTTTGGACTTATGTTATGTAGAGAATTTATGTGTTTAGCTACTTTACCAATGTCAAGTGTACTAATGTTGTGAGTGTTCTTGGATTTACAGCATGTAGACTATGGCTAGGTCTATCAACTACCATAATTCAATCATAAATGTTTGGACTTACATCATATGATCTACTAGTAGTGCCTCACAGAAAGCTGTAGTCATTGTGTATATTATGTTAATAGACTTACATTGCCTAGTTCACTGACTTGAACTACCAAATGCCATGTTCATAATTGAGTGTCTGTGATGGCACAGAGAACAGATAGCTTTATAGTCTACCGTTTGAGTTTCTGGGATGTTGTTGTTGCTTGTATCTACAGTAGGACATGTTTTCTCATTGTTGATGTTCCTATTATTGGCAAATGTACAGTATGTTCTGGTCCATGGGATAAGTTATGTAGGGTATAGTTCTCTAGTACTAATCATATTCCTGCAAATGACTAGTTACTGGAATACTTCATAGCATAATAGTAGAAAAAAAGGGAAGGGGGTGGACATTGAATGTCTCCCATCACATGGGCAGGCAATGGTTTGAATATGTCCTATATGTGTCCTATCAGTGCTATGGAAAGAGGTTGGGTTGGGAGTAATACACACCTAGTTAATTCTGTGCTCCCTATCTGAATTGGATGCCAAACATAGGCATAGGCTAGGTCATATTAGTGCCAATAAGAGCCTGGCAAGTTCTTGTCATAGGAGGAATTGATCTAATCACATACGATCAGTAATAAGACCATAGCAATTTAAGGGAATGAGTTAATATATACCATTGTTCATAGGTGAATATGATGGAGAAATGAAGGGTCTCCACCCCCAAGAATTCATTAGGAATAGACAAGGATTATAATGTGGTTTGGAAAATGATGTGATTAGGTTATCTTCTTCGGGTTGTGCATAGTAATCATGAAGGTGATTTAATGCTGAGGTGATTTGCTGGCAGGGGATGGCTAAGCAAAGTGAATTGGTGATAATTACAAAGGAGTCACTATATAAGGGGAATTCTTTCCTAGAGTGGAGTTTTTCACTTGTCTAAGTGAAATTATGTACAAGCATGTTTTTGGCATGCCCTGCCTTATTAGGATAATGACTGATCCATATTAATTTTGGAATTTCGTTATTCTGTCCTCCATGGGAATTTAGACACTATAGTCATCTACTATTGGTCAATGGATGTGATTGTTGTGAATTCTGCCCAGGAATATGATTTACTCTTATTTCATTTACCCTATGAATGTGTGATCATGTAATGTGTAGTTATGTAATATGTAATATTACATGTAACCAGGTGATATGGTCTGGGTTCCTGATTTGAGAGGCTGGGCCAGTGGTCCTATTCGGCATATACTATGCCCTAAGGTCCAAGTGTAAGCATAGTGGCACTGAGAATCACTTCTCTTGGCCCAGATGGGTAAGCATGGAATAGGTTGAAACAATAAAGAAAAAGAAGGGAAAGGGGTACTTGTACACAGATAAGATTTCCCTGAAGTACTGTCAGAAAAGTCCAAACTATCCTTCTAACACTGCCATATTATGACAGATTGTGACTTAATTCCATATAATTGCAAGCAGATTTAATTCAAGTTCACATGCATGAGTAAAAACTGGAAAGGTTGTAATGCCATCTTTAGGTCCCAGAAACAATATTTCTACAATATTTGACCCCCTTGCAAGTGCCTTCCAATTGCCTTGAAAGAATTTCAGATTGAATTCAAATACAATTGGAAGCTAGCAGCACCTTGAGGCCTTATGAGCACTTGTGAGGCTTGGGAATAAATTTTTTCTTTTGGGCAATAATCATCTCCTGCATTGAGTCATCTGTGAAAATTAGATAGCTGAACAGATAGCAAACAACCCAGAAGGAATAGTGGATGGATAAATATGCTCTGGCCCTCCATATCTTTGAAAGTATCAGTGCTGCTTATTTAGTAGGTGTTGTACAAGATTGCAGATATAGTCTTTGGTCAATAAGTTGTGATGGTTAGTCTTGAGAAAGCCACTCCAATTGTCAAGGCATCCATAGGTGGGTAAACTGGTAATAAAATCCTCATCCAGGAGAGGAGTCTGTAGAATCACATTGATAGTAGATACAAGGCAGAGGTGTCCATAGAATCAGAAAATACCTGATGCACTATGAAATGTACCATTCTTGTCAACAGAAAGAAGAGGATTGCAGGTTGAGAATACTTGCTGAAAAAAATCCTATCAATGGAGATTTATGATGATAATAGTATTATTTTGATGGTGAAGGTGGTGAAGGTTTTGCTCAAGCATTCCATAGCTTGATAAGGGTTTAGTGCAGCATGTATAGCATGCTTGAAATCACAGACTAATTGCCATAGCTGTTGTAAGTCAAGGATTAAGGACATGTACTTAGCACTTGAGCAGTATATGTGGAGCTCATAGCTTTGCTGATGGCCAAAATAAATGTTAGGCATGAAGCAAATGATAATTTTACTATAGGATATATCATCAGCATTCCAGACTCAATGCAAATAAGTCTTAAAATTGTGAAAGGTGGTGTTTGCTGTTATGACTACTCTAGGTAGGAGCAGGCATAGGCTCAAAAGGACATTGAGGGATTTCTGGCAACTAGCCAGTGAATAATGGTCAAAGGAGTTCCTTGAGAGAACAACATAGTCCTGACATGAACAAGTAGTTGTCAAGAGACAGAGGTTTGAGAGGAGCATTCAGTCAAGAGTAGAATGATGACTCGTAGAGGTCCAGAATAGGGGTTTAGATTGACCAGGTCTAAACTAAGGAGTATCTTGTACTACAGAGGGGTTTATATATGCAAGGCATGGAATATAATGGAATATTATAGAATAAATAATAACAAATAATAGAAGGCAATAGAAGGATGAGAAATCCTGTGGAATGGTCTGCTACAAGCAAAAGGGTTACTCATCTAGAAGTACAACATAAGTGTAGTTGGAGTGAAAGGGTAAGCATGTATGCATAATGACAATGAAAAGGTAAGGAAAAAGGAAAAAGGGGTGAATTGTAACATTACCCCCTGGACAGAGTCAAATCACTGGTATAGACTCAATCAAGACCTTGGTATTCTTCACAAGAGGATCTGCACATATTGCCAGTGGCAACATTGTTGAAAACTTCAGATTTGTCATAAGGATCAGTGGGAGTATGCACATCATCCGCATCAACATGATGTTCAGTCAAGCCAAAGCCAGAGATGTGGTAAGAGATTTGGTGAGGGCAGCAAGGGGTGTGCTGAATAGAGTGTAGGGGAAGGACTTGCCTTATGGACTGAGGGGACATGAAATTATGGATGGATGATGACACCAACAAAGTAGAAGGGGAAGGTGAGTTAGGGCAATGCTGGAGTGGACAGTGAAAGAGAGTGTGGCCCACTCCCAGTGAAGGCAGCTAGGGCATTGATATGTATATGGAACATTGGATATGGATGTGGCCAAGATGCTGACATTGGTAGCATGCTTTGGAATAGTGGAGGTAATTGGTGCCAAGAGGGATGCAGCCTTCATTGCCTGTCCAGTGTGCTTCTACACATGCCTGGTTCAAGCAGGGAAAAGGAGACAGATGGTACTGAGGAGGTGGTATAGTAGATGGTGGGGGTGTGTTCTGCAAGTTCATGGAGGTATCAGTTGAAATCATTGAGTAACTCTACTGCTCCTAGTTGATGCAATGCATTGATCAAGGCAGCCTTTAGTTTGCTGACAATTCCATGCATGCAGAGTTGGAGATGGGTGAGATGGGCACTGGCAGAAGTGCAATTAGCGATGAGTTCTAATTGGGCAATCTGCAGGTAGGCCTTGTACAGGGAGTAGAGCAGCAAGGTGTAGTCAAGGTGTGTTCCTAACATCAGCACCATATGGGGTTCTTCTAAGTTGCAGGTGAGATGAGTGACATTGTTTAGATCTGGGAAATCATCCTATAGATGGTTAGCATAGATAGGAATGTCTACTGCAGTCATGAGGCTGGGTGTGGACACTAGTGATACCAGTGTTGAGATGTGAGGACTGACAGATGTACTGCCAGGAGGAGATGATGGAGGAGAAGAAGGGTGAGGGTTGTCATCAACAAGTATTTGAGAGAAGAGGAACAATGGAAAAGAGGGGATAGGAGAACTGCTAGTATGGAAAGAAGAAACTGTTGATAAAGTAGTTGAGGAGATAGATTCTGGTATAGTGAGAATAAAGCCATTGTTAGAGAATAGAGGAGAGGAAGAGAGAGGAATGGTCATGTTGTGGTTCTAGGAAGAAGAGAGGGATGGAAAAAACATCTTTGGATGACATTTCTTATAGTCAAGGAGAGTGGGCTTGGCATTTTTCAAGTTGCACTCAGGAACCCATGAGTCTTCTTTGGTAGAATATCCCTTTTATCAGATCAGGAAGAAACATCTGGATGGAATCCCACAATATTGTAAAATCTTCTCGACTTCATATTCTTCTTCCCCTGTAATTAGGTCAGGTGGTGGTAATGGGAAGTATTTGCCATATACTGTGTTTTCTTGGCAGGAGGAGAGAAGAGAAGTGTGGAACACAGGATGAATCTTCCAGGTGGTCAGATGGTGGAGTTTGTATGTGATGGAAAATAGGACATCCATACTAGTGAAGGGTCCTTCTTTTGGGAGCAAACATGGAGTCAACAGCATGTCATTTGAGGTTGTTGGCTTCAAGCCACACCTTCTGTCCTTTGGTGAAAGGGGTGAAGAACTGATGTGTTCACATGGCCATGACTTGTCATGCTAGCTCATGGGCTATCAAGGTCTTATTGCAAACAGTGGACAAGGCTTTCAAACGGGTTTCCACTGTGGGAATAGAGGTTTTGGGGATCACCATAAGTAGAGCACGGAATTCATAGCCCATGAGGAGGTAGAACAGTGATTTGTTGGTGACAGAATGAGGGCAGTGATTATGGGCAAATTTGGCATGGATAATAGAATCAGCCCAGAAAGTAGGGTGATTACTGTAGAATATGTGGAGGTAGGTTTCAATTTCCTGATTTACTTGTTCAGTCTCTCCATTGGATTGTGGGTGATAGGGGGTGGAAAGGGATAAGTCATATTTCAGGAGTTTTCCAAGTTCTTGGGTGAAGGCAGAGGTGAACTGGGGACCATGATCAGAGATGATTTCATTGTAAAGTCCAAAGTGGCAGTAAACTTTGTGAAAGAACAGGGTGGTGATTCCCTCAGTGATAGCAGATTTCTTAGTGGGACAGAGAAGTACCCCCTTTATAAGCCTGTGATTGACCATGACCAACAAGGAATCAAAGCCAGAGGAGGGAGGAAGGTCAATGATGAGATCACAGGAAATTTGGCAGAAAGAAAGAAAAGTGGTGAAACGGATGGGAGTAAGTGGGGGAACTGTGAGATGCATGTTGGCCTTGCTGTATTGGCAAGAAGAACAGCTGGACACATAGGCATGGATGAAGGAAGTAAGGCCAGGCCACCAATAGTCAGTGGATATGAGCTAATGGCTTTTAAGATAGCCAGGATGTCCAGCAGACTTGTGGTCATGGCAGCAGTGAAGGATAGAACAATGAAGTGTATTGTCAGGGAGAATATAGATACAGTTGCAATAGGTGAAGATACCATTGATATAGGACCAGTCAGAGAGAGATGGGCACAAAGGAAAGTGGGCATGGAGGAATTGGTGGCTTAAAGATGTTGCAAAATAAAAGGGTCATCATAGGAGGTGAATTGAATAAAGAGGCAAGCAACACATTAATGAGGTTGATGAATAAGGAGGGGGGAAGAAGAGTGATGCCATCATTGTCAATATCTTCAGATGGGAGAAGGTCAGATTGATATGAGAGGGCATCAGGCCTGGCGAGGAGGTGACCAGGAACATGGATGATCTTAAGGTCAAAATGAGTAATATCAAGGAACTAGTGGGCTTGATGACAATTATGGTTTTGTGGGGCACAGAAGTAAACCAGGTTTTTGTGGTTAGTGAAGACTTGGACAGGAAAAAGGGAGTCATAGAGATAGTGGCACCAGGCCTTGAGTGCACAAATGATGGCAAGGAGTTTGTAATCATAGATATTATAGTTGCACTCAGCAGAGGAGAAGAATTCCAAAAGGTAGGAGCATGGGTGCCAGTCACTGTTGGGGTCAGTTTGAAGGAGGATGGCATGAGATGTGAACTTGAACATATCTGTCATAATAGCAAAGGAGGCAGTGAAGTCAGGGAGATAGAGGACAGGTTTGGAGAAAAAGAGACATTTGAGGTGAGTAAAGGTGTCTTGACAAGTAACAGACCATTCCCAGACATGATTGACTCTGGTGAGGTCAATAAGAGGATGAGCAATCATGGAGTAGTCAGGGATAAAGCAATGATAGAAGTTGGTGAAACCTAGGAAAGAGTGCATGCCTTTGACAGCGGTGGGTGTCAGCCAGTTGGCTATCCCTTTGAGTTTCATGGAATCCATGGTGAGTTGGTTGGGGCAGATAATCATTTCAAGGTATTTGACTTTATCAGTGGCAAAGGTGCATGTCTTCAACTTAAGATGGAGGTCAAGTTTAGTTATTCATTGGAGTCGTCAGGTGAAAATATGAGGAGGCCATCCATGTAGATGATAAGCCATTCCTCAGGATCACATCATGGAAGGAGTCATTTATGAACTGTTGGAATATGGCAGGAGAGTTGCACAGGCCAAAGAATATGATAGTGGGTTCAAACAGGCATTTATGCATGATGAAGGCTGCTTTTCATTGATGCCCATCCTTGATATGAATATTTTTATATCTCCAATGAACATTGAACTTAGTAAAGGTGGTGGCTCCTTTGAGCTTATTGATGAGGTTGGAGACTAGAGGAAGAGGATAGATATTATGAATGGTGTGTTCATTGATGGAGCAGTAGTCTTGGCATAGGTGGAGGTCACCATTCTTCTTTTTGACAAAGAAGAAGAGAGATGCTTGTGGGAAGTTGGAAGGATGAAATTTTCCAGTTTTGAGATTTCCTCTAGGAAATCTTTGGTGGCCTTTTGTTTGACAGGGGAGAGGGGATAGAATTTTCTGATCTTGGGGATGAAAGTGTTGTTCACATTGATCTTGTGATCATAAGGTCAGGATGGAGGTATGTGATCTGTGGCTTCTTTTGAGAAGATGGAAGCAAATTCAGTGTATGTAGGAGAGGGGGAGGTTTTGGTTTGGCCTTCTCTGCAGCTTCAGTGAGTTCAGTGGCAATGGTGATTTTTGCAATTTTAGCAGCAGCAATATACTTGTAAGCACCATGGATAATATGGTGGAGAATGCAGTTTTCATTCATGTTCTTCAGGTATTGTTGTTCACCAGTTTCTTTTTGGAGGAAGCCATGAAGGTGATGATAAGTGGTGACATTGACATTGACATGTTCAGGAGGGTCAATGTGTTTGTAGGGAGGTAAGGATTTACTCCTGCTCTGATAGAGCATGGAGGATTGGTTCAGGTGGAAGTCTAAGGTAAGCTTTCATATGGACCAGTCAATAATGGAATTGTGAGCCCATAGCCAGAGTTGACCTAAAATAAGGTTCTCCTTCCTATACAAGATGATGTGAAAGGTGGTGCATAATTTAACACATTCAATGTCAATGAAGAGGTCACAGGTAAATTTGGTGACATCATTCTTGTTCAGGGAGCCATCAGCATTGCAGGTACATATGAGTCGTGGCAGTTATGTGAGGGGGAGGTGATTTCATTTGGTAAAGTGGTAGTCAATGCAGGAGATTTCTGCACCACTATTGATAAGGAAATAAGTTTCAACAACTTTCCTGTTGTGTGTCAGGATGAACAGTTGTATAGGAATGCAAATTCCTTGTATTTCAAATTGTACTATTATAGTGGCACAAACAGGAGAAGGAGAGACATGTGTTGATTGCATTCCCTGATTTAAAGGCCTGCAGAGATACACACACCTGTGGGAATTCTGGTTAGCTTTGGTGAGGACCAACAAAGTACATACTCTTGGCTACAATCTGACCTCTGGATCATGTGATTTGGCCCAAAGACTGTGGAGTTATGCCCATTTCAAAACAGCAATATCATTGCAACAGTTTTGCATCTCTTAGTAGAGAATGTGGAATCTTGTTGAAATACCATCATGAGTGGCAATGTTTGGTCATACAAACAAAGGTACACATATAAATACCATGTCTGAGTTTGAAACAGTTCACATACTCCTTTATTTCCAACCACATCATCATGAGATCCATTTCTTCTACCCAAACAAACACTATTCTTTCTATGCTTGATGCTGGCCAGTCTGCTCATTCTATTGCTGCCACCACTGGTCTCCATATCTCCACCATATCCAGGCTCCACTCCAAAGAGCGTTCTGAGCTTCAGAAGTCTACTGGGGGTTGCCCATCCAAGCTTTCTCCTACCAATATTCGCCATGTCATTCATCTTATCTCATCTGGAAAGGCAGAAAATGCTGTTCAGGTGACCAAGGCTCTCACCAATGTGGTCAACTAACCCCTCTTGGCCACCACAGTACAGTGGCACTTGAAGAAAACTGGTATGAAGGCTGTGGTGAAGTCTAAATGCCCCCTTCTGTCAGCTAGGCATCATAAGGCTTATTTAGACTTTGCCTATGCTCACAAGAATTGGACTATAGAGGACTGGAAGAAGGTTGTATGGTCTAATGAGACTAAAATCAATTGCCTAGGGTCAGATGGGCGAAAATGGGTGTGGAAAAAGGCAGGTGAAGGGCTTAATGATAGGCTGGTAGAAGGAACTCTCAAGTTTGGAGGTTCCCTTATGATGTGGGGGTGTATGACTTGGCAGGGAGTTGGCTATGCTGCCAAGATTGATGGTTGGATGGATGGAGACCTTTACCTTCAGATTTTGAAGAATGAGCTGCTGAATACTCTATAGCATTATGATCTAGATCCTCCTAACATGATCTTTCAGCAAGACAATGACCCCAAGCATACTTGCAAAAAGGTGAAAGAGTGGCTTGGAGAGCAGGATTTGCGACTATGGTGTGGCCAGCATAGTCTCCAGACCTCAATCCCATTGAACATCTCTGGGGTCACCTCAAAAGAAGGCTAGCAGATCAAGAACATCCTCATAGTGGAATTCATGAGTTATGGAAGAGAGTTCAGGTGGAATGGGAGGGGATACCACTGAGGAGTGTCAGAAGTTAATTGAAAGCATGCCTAGGAGGATAGAAGCAGTGCTCAAGGCAAAGGGAGGCTATCCCAAGTACTAATACCCACTTCATATCAAGAGATGCAAAACTGTTGCATTGGTATTGCTGTTTTGAAATGGGCATAACTTCACAGTCTTTGAGCCAAATCACATGATCTAAAGGTCAGATTGTAGCCAAGAGTATGTACTTTGTTGGTCCTCATCAAAGCTAACCAGAATTCCTACAGGTGTTTGTGACATCAGGGTTAGGCATTGCAATAGTTTTGGAGGTCACTCTATTTCCTACTATCTCATCATTTGAACTATTGGATAGCTCTTCTATCTTTTCTACTATCACCTTGACTTTCTCTTCAGGGGTTTTGGCAAAGACAGGGCAGGTGGTGGTAGTACAGTATGTCTGGGTTGGCAACAGCAAAAACAAAGTCTTCTCAAAGCATCATTTCACTTGGCTAGGGTGAGCTTTGGGATGGAAATAGTGTCAACATCCATAGCATCAGGGTCTTTGGGTTTCAAGGTGGACAGTGAGGTGAAGGAATGATAGGTGTGAGCTGAGAGTTTATGGCTTCATTTGGTGATTTTGGCAGCTCTTTCCCATTGTATTTGGAAGTGAATTGCTTTGGTGTACCAGTCTTTGATCTTTGTTGACATGGTGTCCATTCCCATGATATGTTTCATGAGCCCTTCAGGAATTCCTGCTAAGTAGTGACTAATGAGGACATTGGCATCAGTGATCTTTGCCAAGGCAGTGTAATTCTGGAGTTCAGAGGTATACTGAGTAAGTGATAGGAAGAAGGAATCATTCTTCTTCCTATCCATTCACTTAATAGAGAGCCAGGCAATAGCATTGTCTGTGATATCTTCGTATTTGAATGCTTTCTCAAATTCAGTGACAACAAGAAGAAGGTTTCTAGAAAGATAGTAGTTCCAGCAAGGGTGTTTTGTCAAAAAGTGGTTGTCAAAGTCAGGGTGGCTCCCTTGGTCATATAAGAGAAGGCAAAGATAATCTGCTTTTCCTTCTTGTTATAAACTTCTTGGTTGACAAAAAGATGGAATTGGACAGTGTTGAGCCACTGTATAGTAGTGTTATAGGATCCATCATATGCTTTGGAAGTACCAATGCAGAGTTCAGTCTTTTTGATAATAGACATTGAAGACATAGGGTTGACAAGGGGAGAGGGTACGAAGTATGAAGGGTTCAAAAGTATAGCTGTTACTGGAGATGGTGATGATGGTGAGGGGTTACTAGGAAGAGTTAAGCTAGCCGATAGGTGTCAAGCTAGACGAAAAGCATTGTCGTGTTTTTGGGGGGATGGGAGATCAAGATCTGTATCCAAAGAAGGGTTTTCTTTAGGATCAGAGGGTTCAGTGTCAGTGGGTGGGATCTTGGCTCAAGAGCACCACCAGGCAGTGTTCAAGGTATAGTGGCTCAACAAAGTGTTCCAGTGTTGAGTGATTTTAAAGAGAGTGGAAGATTGTAGGAGAGCAAGAGTGAATCAGGTAAAGTGCTTGCAGGATGGATAAAAGTAGTCGCTCTTGGCATTCAGAAGCCACTTTGGTCATGTGATTTGGTTGCCATGGGAGTGAGGTACAATCATTTCAAAATGACATGTCATTGGGACACTTATTTGACCCTGTATTTGACAATCATTATGTTATATATAACATAGATATTTGACAGCTATTGATGGTTGCTATGTTACCAAGCTGTGTAATTATGTAAGTGACATAACTCCAAGCAATATAAATACCCTGTGTCCCACTTCAATTGACCTCACCACACCATGAAGTCCACTTCTACCTTTATTAGAGCCAATATCCCTGTTCTTTCTGAATCTGGCCTCTTTGCCAGACAGATTGCATCCAAGACTGGTCTAGAAAAACTCTACTGTGGCCAGAGTCATCAGGGAGATCCTCCCAGAAAAGGAGAATGTCAAGTTAAGACATCCTTGCAAGCTTTCTTCTCTTGACAAAAGAAGGATTGTCTCTAGTATTACCACTGGAAAGGCTGATAATGCTGTCCAAGCCACTCATCTCATCAACTCTGCCCTTTCCTCTCCCATCTCCACCCAAACTGCTCGCAATGTTCTCAAGGCTGCATCTTTAAAGACTGTGGTCAAGAAGAAACAGCCTCTTTTGTCTACCAAGCATAGAAAGAGAAGGCTGGACTTTGCTCTCAAGTACAAGAACTGGACTGTGGAGGACTGGACCAGAGTTATTTGGTCAGATGAGACAAAAATCAACAGGATTGGATCAGATGGAAGGATGTAGGTGTGGAAAAAGGGAGGTGAGCCTTTACAAAACAAGGAGATCCAGGGAATAGTGAAGTTTGAAGGAGGTTCTTTGATGGTTTGGGGGTGCATGGGCTGGAATGGAGTGGGGATACTTGCAGAGGTAGAGGGGAGGATGGATGCTGAGCAGTATGTGTCCATTCTAGAGGACAATCTGCTTTTTCTAACATGGAGAATTCTGGAATTCCTGAGGAAAGCACCATCTTTCAACAGGATAATGACCCTAAACACACCTCCAAAAGGGCTCAAAACTGGTTCAAATCTCAAGGGATTAGGCTCCTGGACTGGCCAGCACATCACCAGACCTCAACCCCATTGAGCACCTTTGGCAACATCTCAAGAAAAGACTCAATAGCTATGAAGGACCAGCAAAAGGAGTTTGGGAGCTCTGGGAGAGAATTGAGGCAGAGTGGGGGAAGATAGAGGTTGAGGAGTGTCAGAAACTAATTGAGAGTATGCCTAGAAGATGTGAAGCAGTGATACAAGCAAAGGGGGGGCATACAAAGTACTAAAATCCATAATGTAATTTGGGGTCAAATAAGTGTCCCAATGACATGTCATTTTGAAATGATTGTACCTCACTCTCATGGCAGCCAAATTACATGACCAAAGTGGCTTCTAAATGCCAAGAGCAACTACTTTTATCCATCCTGCAAGCACTTTACCTGATTCATTCTTTCTCTCCTACAATTTTCCACTCTCTTCAAAATCACTCAATATTGGGACACTTTTTTGAGCCACTGTAGGTTGTTGGTGAGAAATATTGGAGGATTATATAGTGCTAACCTTGTGAGAAGAGTTTCGACCTTTTGTTATGACTACTCTGGGTAGAAGCAGGCATAGGCTCACAAAGACATTGAGGAACTTCTAGCAACTAGCCAGTGGATGATGGTCAAGGGAGTTTCTTGAGAAGACAATGTAGTCCTAAAATGAACAAGTAGTTATCAAACGACAGAGATTTAAGAGGAGTATTCAGTCAAGAGTGGAACAATGACTCACAGAGGTCCAGAGTAGGGGTTTAGATTGACCAGGTCTAAACTAAGAAATATCTTGTACTATGAAGGAGTTTATACTGTATATGTGAGGCATGGAATATAATGGAACATTGTAGAATGAATGATGACAAATAATGAAAGGCAATAGAAGAATGAGGAACCCTATGGAATGGCCTGCTGCAAGCAAAAGGGTTACTCATCTAAAAGTACAATGTAAGTGTAGTTGGAGCAGAAGGATAAGCATATACACATATGTAATAACAATGAAAATGTAAGAATAAAGGAAAAAGGGGTGAATTGTAACAATTGCCTGCAAGGTAGCAGATACAATGTATATGGAGGGAAATTTCCTATGAAAGGAATCAGCATGTACTCATTCAAGTACTCAAGAAGAGAAAGTAAGTGCTTTGTAAACTCGTTAATTCCATAAAAACATCCATAGCCTTCAAATTGGCTGTCAATGAGCTTGAGAGAGTCAAGTCATTGGGTAGTACAAGTGTGAGACTTGATAGGATTAAACAAGGGGTCTTTATATGGGTTGCAGGTATAAATGGTGCATACCAAGGCTGGGTTTCCAGTAATGAAATGAGGGTGGGGCATAGGATAGTCACTTTGCTCACTATTATATGAGCAGTCTGAGGCACCATTGGCCTCATTATTAATGAAATTGTCCTCAGATTCTATTGAGCAGGAGATGCTTGAGAGGAAAGGAGAAATGGAGGTGAGGTTGAGATACTATGGTTTCTTGATCTAGATAGGGCTCAAGAAGGGTGGACCACAGGGTTTCTCCTGGGTGATCTGAATCACACTACTCCTGGTTGCTAATTGTTACTGACTTTATTATTTTCCTTTTATTTCTACTATTTTTCCTGATTTTATATAATGACTTTCACATTTAGCCCCTATCAATAGCTTCTGAAACAACCAGACCTTACCAGTAAGGTTGATCAAGACAATGGACAATGAGGATTGATCAAGTAGCTCCTAGCCCTTACTAGCAATGAGTGGGAAAGACCAAGAGGACAAGACTGAGGTCCTCTGGCGGCTCTTGGGCCTTTTATATACTAGATAGGGGTTTACACTTGTGTACACTAGATCTATCGATATGCTATGCTATATGCCTGATGTGTGAGGCTAACATGAGGATAACATATGTATCAGTACAGCCATGGAATGGAAGGGAAGCTATATATGAGGAGTACATGAGGTAGACGAGTCATAGATAGGGGCATGAGGCAAGCATGAGGCGATCTGGACTAACATGTGGAAACCTGTGCATACATAAGGCGATCTAGACCAGGAATGAGTCAAGGGGAATGGCATGAGGCTGCCATGAGGCCAGTGGGTCTAGATCTCTGAAGGGACTTGAGTATTTAGAGAGTTCGGGTATAGGGGTTATTGATAGGGGCTAAATGCGAAAGTCATTGTATAAAATCAGGAAAAATAGTAGAAATAAAGGGAAAAATAATACGGTCTGTAACAGCTTCTATATCCGAACTCACTAAATACTCAAGTCCCTTCAGAGATCTAGACCCACTAACCTCATGCCAGCCTCATGCCAATCTCCTTGACTCATTCCTGATCTAGATCACCTCATGTATATACAAGTTTCCACATGTTAGTCCGGATCACCTCATGCTTGCCTCATGCCCCTATCCATGACTTGTCCACCTCATGTACTCCTCATGTCTAGCTTACCTTCCATTCTATGGCTATACTAATACACCTGTTATCCTCATGTTAATCTCACACATCACACATGTAGCATAGCATATCGATAGATCTAGTGTACACAAGTGTAAATCCCTATCTAGTATATAAAGGCCCAAGAGCCATCAGAGGACCTCAGTCTTGTCCTCTTGGTCTTTCCCACTCATTGCTAGTGAGGGCTAGGAGCCACCAGATCACTTCTACTTGCCTACTCTCTAAATTAGCCTTATTGGTAAGGTTTGGTCATTTCATTAGGACAAGACTTTCCTAACCAGCCCTTGGACTAGCTACCCAATCACCACCCCTTGTCATCTAGTCAACAGTAGGATCTCAGAACTCATCATCCATAGGTACCCACTCATTCCTTGTAACTATCAGTGCCCATCAAACACAAGGAGACAACATCAGAGCATGCCAGTAGTTTTATATCCCATAGTACTAGTACTCAGTATCCTAGCAGACCACTGAGCTCATCTTGTCAAGCCTCGAGTCATCTCTCATCATACAGGACAAGAAGTCCCCCCCTTGCATCTCCTCCTATAGGCAAAGTGACTCAGAATATCACCCAGCAACATCAGTCAGATTGCCCATGCCATTTGAGAACCTGGTAGATTGGAACCTGGTAATTAATCACTGTGGAACATCCCCCGACACTGCCACCCTCACCCCTGCCTCAATCAATGAGGCCACTTTACTCAATCCTTTGCATTACCACATACATCAAGCTTTCCTACCATCAGAGATCTTGCATATTATTAAAGAGGGGATTCAATTGGGTATACAGCAATGAGATCAGCAGATACAGATTAGGTGCATCAGAGAATAGGTCCACCAGGCCAGAGACTATATTGTGGCACATTTATGTCTTCAGGAGGAACTTTCAGAGTGATCAACTCCTGATCCTATCATACCTGTCATACTGCAATGCTGGTCAAGACTTCTTCACCCTTCTCTACATCTATGTAATCCTTCATCTACTCTTCGACCTACAAGTGTACTCTGCCTCCCTTTATGTTACCATACAGATTACCTACAGCACTAGTTAGCTTGTACCAAGGATACACAGAGTATCTGGATTCACTCCCTGCATTATCCCTGCACCAAATAGAGTCCCTCCTCCTCCATACTCTGAATCATCAGATTCAGATATAGCCATCCAATAAGTGTGGATCATGTACAGTAAATCAACATTGGAAGTTGAATACTGATGAAAAAAAGTGCTTTCAATCTCATGTCACCAATCTTGCTAAAAGAAAATTGGGTAAACTTTATCAACACAATTTCCCCTATCACTCGATCTTGAAATTCTTGCATCACTTTAAATGACAACAATCTTGCAAAGTTCATAAACTTTTATGAAGCAAATTGTATTTGCATTTCTCTATATCTATACTACTGCACTCCTAGCAGTTATCTATTATATAAGGAGATCAACAAAGAAATATCACCCCATCGCAATTGACTTTCCTTGCAACTCTAAGTTTTGGTCAGTCACAATCAATGATCCTACCATTACCTGGAATCTGCCCACCAAGCAGCACCCCATGGGCAAACAACGATAACGGTTGGAACAACTTTAATAACAAAGAAAGTTGGAACCCCCAACCCCTAGAAAATGATCAACCTAGTTGAAACACACCGGAGTGGATTAATTGGATCTTTACTCATGTTTCTATCCATCAGCTTCAACAAATTGCTAGTTGATTTTTTTTATTCTCATTTCCAATCCAACTTTGCCTGAGAGCAAGGTCAGGAATACCAAACCAGCCCTACCCTTCCTCTTGAAGACATTTCCAAAGAAGTCTCCAAACCGCCAGCAGACACTTGGAAAATAAATTCCAATATGGAGATTCCCGGACTTGATTTCTATATTAGTCTACATAGTTCTCATAATTGTCCCTTGATTTCATCGCACCTGTATAATCTAATCTAAGGACTTCTCACCCAATATGTCATCCTTCAACCCCTCACAATTTCAACTCAAATTAGTTCTTTACGGATCTTTATGCATATGCAGACACAGATGCATAGATGGCACTGGTTGCTGCATCAGCACTAGAAACTGCCTTGCAAGCAGCATGTGCCAAAATAACCACAGCATCAGCTGTAACAATGTCATCTAAGGCATCTAAGAAAGCTGAAATCTTTCCTGATCCTGGAGAATTCAAAGGAGAGATCAACAAGTTTGAAGATTGGTGGTTGAAAATGAAAACCTACATCACCATCAATTCAGACATGATTCCTGCTCAGTCATATGAAGCAGTAATCATGTCTTATCTTATATAACAGGACAACCTGCTGGAAACTTTGCTACCACACAATTGGCCAAAGGAATAACCTATACATGGAGTGAACTGGTAACTGATATTGAGAAACAGTTCCACCTCACAGCTAAACCCAATTAGGCTCTAGAGAAGCTCTGGAAACTCAAACAAGGAAACACTCACACATGTGATTGGATAGACCAATTCAAGAAACTATTTGATGATGCAGACATAGGCAACACTTATGGTGTTAACATCCTAGAAAGGAATGTAAACCCTGAGATAGAAGACCAAGTAATCAGACTAAGCAAATGACAGAACACTGATGTCATTGCATACCTTGAAGCAGTCAGAGAAGTCAAAGAAATCATTGAAACGATGGGTTTCCTCTGTAAGAGATCAGGATTCCCATCCTCATAAGGAAATTCCTCATATCATCAATCATCTGCTTGTGATTCTAATGCAATGGATGTAGATCACATGCACTACAACTCAGATAATTATGAAGAACACGACATTGATGTATTCAGCAAAGGAAAACCTAAGAAAAGGTTTACTGGATGTTTCAACTGTGGTGGAACTGGTCATATGGGTAAAGATTGCAAGAAACCCTCTACCAAATGCCAAGAATGTAACTGGTCTAGAGAAGACCATAAAAAGATTTGCTTCAAATTCTAAAAAATCAGAACCCTTGACAAAGAATCCACTAAAAGTAAGGGAAAAGCCTGTGCAACTTGAATGGTCTGGATGTCCAAGTTGCTAATGCATCTAACTCTCCATCTAACCTAAATTATCATAGCCAAGTGGGGTCTTCAATTGATTTGAAGCTTGGCCAGGGCTCCAAACCGGCACTTGATTTCACTTTTCACTCATCTTCAATATCAAACAATGCTAGAATCCACACCTTGAATAATCATGACATTACTTTATTAATAGACATCACACCAGTTTGTCATTACAATAGATTTGCGAAAACCAAAGCTCTCTTAGACAGTGGAGCTAACACTATATATATTGACAAGTCATATGCACAGAAGATCAAACTTCTGCTCCTCTTCCTATCCAATCCTATACCAGTATATAACATTGATGGAACACATAACACCACCAGATCTATAACTCATTGTGCCAAGATCATTATTCAGTTTCAGCATCATTATGAACAAGTCACAGCAGAAGTAACTGATCTAGGAAAGAATCAAATGATTCTAGGATACATGTGGCTTAATAAATATAACCCTGAGATTGATTGGACTTTACCTTGCTTGCAAAGCAAGGTCAATGACAGGCGACTTTCATCCTGGATTCAAAACAGTTGTCAATAAATCTGCTTTAGAATGAATCTGATACTTTTCGGGATTTATTGCCTTTGCGGTGTTCTCCAGTTCACATGGATTTCTTCAGATTGCAAGAAATGTCTTGACAGACTATGACTACAGTACATCACTGCTCTCATTCTCCTCAAATTTTCACTCCTTTACCTCATTATATCATAATGTTGGTCCATATGTCTTGTCAAGGTAATTGTTTCATGTTTTCTCAGCCAGTTCTTGTAGTCATTCATCTTTCCCACACAGATCATTGGAGGGATGTTCTGTGAATAACCTATTCTCAAAATTTCTCAGCAATCTGAGTGATGCTTGTCCTGTACTCCTTGATAACATGACATATGCATTGAATAGGGTGAGTGAAAATGATGTCATTTTGCCAATGTCAACTAATAGGTAAGGGATAGTCTGTCCCTGGGGATGATAGTCTGTAAATGCATATGCCAAAGTGGCAGGGAGCTGTCTCTGAGTGATGGTGCTCGATGCCACTTTGGATTGGTGCATCACAGGCATAAGAGGGACTTCACCTGCTTGCAGATGAGGAAAGAGTGTATGGGTTGAATTGTTGAGTTGCAGAATGATTGATGCTGGTGGATACATGCGCATTGCTTTCCCGTTTTTGATATCTGTTGCCGCTATGGAGGGTTCTCTTGGATTGAGTATGATGTGGGTAATTGTACCTCGTGATCCATTTGAAAGGAAGGCAGAGGTTGAAATATTTTCTGTAATCATCATCTTCAATCCTATTACTAATTCCACTTATATGTTTAGATCTCCTGTGTATTTTAACTGCAACTGTGCTGCAAGATATTACTGATATGTGGTAAGAAGTGTGCCTTTCAATGAATCTTCAGCCGGTGAAATATACAGGATGGAGTTTGTTGATCGACAGTGTTTCAAAACAGCCTCTGTATTCCAATGTGTGCATACAGCATTTCATGGTGTTATTAATACTGCATTGTTCCAAGGAGGTGAGCTAATTCAGGAATGGAACAGCTCTTCTTAGTTAACATGAGTTTTCATATTTTTGCTAGATTGTCTGATGAGCATTCTCCATATCTCGCATAGTTGAGAATGTTTATCCATACTACATCTGATGTGCACATTTGTTTTTTCAATTTGATGACTGTCTGAAATTGAAGATAGATATTTCATCTGATCTCACTTTGCTAAGAAGGTGAACTGTGAGAGAACAAGACTCAGCTGATTTTATCAACTGGTGAAAATCTCCTATCAACACCACACTGAGACCTCTGAAAGGAATGGTAGAATTGATGGATGGATCGATGGACTTGGTTATGCTTGTCAACTGTGAGATGAGTGTAAGATTGTCTGTTGTTAACAGGCTCATCTTGTATATAGTGAGTATCAATTTGTGTAGAATATTTGTGTGTCTTCAAGCCGCCATGTCTGGTCTAGGATGGGTTGCACATTGGTCTGTCCTTGGTGTTTTGATGGGAATTCCTGCCCACGAATGTACAGTGCTGCCCTTTATCAGACTCGAGGCGACCCCAGATGTTGCAGTCTTTGCCAACAAGGTGGATGCTCCTTCTTCAAACAATGTCATTATAGCTTTTAATAACATGATTTTTCCTGTTCCTCCTTGACCCACAATCAGCATCAGCAATGGTTTGGGGTTAACCTCTGAGAGGTGCTGGTGAAGATGATTTCGAATGATGGTATATGCCATGAGCTGTTTGTCATTTAATTGTTTTGTGTCCTTATCCTATGAGTTTTTGTTCTTTTCGTTTACAGACACCACCTCTGAAATGATTTCTGCACTGCATGTATTTGTTTCATCCCATAAATCCACCGAACCTTCATCTAAGGTGCCTTGCCTCTTGTCATCCAAGCTTGTTTGTTCAAGGATTGTTGTCCACTCCCTCAGCCTTTGCAAATCTGTTTCTGTCACATTCGTTTCTTGCATACCATATTTCGGAGGCCATGGGACTGAAAAGAACTTGATGTTGCCTGCAATATTAAGTGCGACATCTGCATATAAAAGTTTACATGTCGAAAATCTACCCATAAGTGCAGCTTCAATATCATCTTCTGTGATGATGGGTTCCTTTCTAGCCTCATCTGCATCACCACATCCATTGTCTTCTGCTTCATCATCTCTTTTGCCTACTTCTCGGGTTGTGAAGTTCCACTCATTCAATAGAGTTTGGTTGGTCCTCTTCTCCAATGCCTTGTCCAATGTCTTATAGAAGTACTGAATGTTCTCGATAATATGCAGAATTCAAGTGGTGGCATTTGCAACACATATTTCAAATACTTCTTCAAATGTCAATTCAGCAGGCTTTAGCATGACAAGTGAACTCCATGGCTTTAATAACGCCAGCATGCTTGCACAATACAAAGGTATTGTAATGGATTATTGGAGTGAGGAAACTATTGACCAGGAAAGCAAGGTACCATTTTGTGTCCTTTGCTTCACAATATGCAGCACCGAGTGGTATGTCCACTGCTTTCAGAATATGGTATATGAACATTCAAATGTAAATGTTGCTTTGAAAGCACATTTTCTGTTTGGAGCATTAGTGCGTTATATGTGTTGAGGAAAAAATCAAGGTAGCTGAACTCTTTTAGTGCATCTTCATGATCAGCATTTTTGCACATCTGGTCTTGAATTTGAAGAGCACTTTCATGCATTTCATGAACAATATATTCGGCCTGGAAATGTAGGGTGAGTTGCATTATGTGCTCTGATTCCCATTTCATTCTTACATCTAACGATTTCATGCTCTGATCTTCACAATCATTTCTCACCTCTCGCATTACAGAGAAGGATCTCTATTGACATAAAAAGGTTGCTGAAATTTGCAGTGATTGTGTGTACCCACTGGTTTTGTACCAATTCAGAATATATTTTCTTCAGAGTCATCACCACTGATGAAAAGTAAATGGCTTCCATATGGTGAGATATGAAGCGGTCTCCCCATCCCATGAGATATCCAACAACTTCTGGTGCACTATACTCTTGCTTTTGACTTAGTGTGTTTGTGCACCACTGTATTAATCTTTTATTCAACAACTCAATGTCCTGATTATACCTTTCAGCAGACTGATGAAAAGCTAATATCTTTGCTAAAAGGGCCAATGCATTTGAGGACCGTTGCTGGTTCTTTGCAACATATTGTGTCAGATAGAATCCAATGTTCTTCATATTGGCACCATTTGTGATGACTTTCACATCATGGTTGGAACATGTCATAAATAACAAAGCAAGATTCCAGTTATTCAGCATTGCATAATCTTGTTTGGGTCCCCAGTTTCCTTTAGAATCTATCCAGGCACTCTTTGCCAGAGGGAAGGAAGCTCGTCATTTACAAAAAAGTTGCCCTTTGATGACTTTTAAACATCCAGATCTATACTTGTGAATTTATACTGCACAGAGTAGCAAGCTCTGTTTTCGTTCAAGTGCTGAGGCAAAATCGGATTGGTGTGGGTCTAAAGGCCAAGAGTATGAGATGGCTGTTTTATGTGAAATAGTAGCTAAGGATTCAGATGAGATGTGGGGGTGTTATCCTTGAACATTTGTTGTGATGAAGTTTGCTATCTGAAATCTGAAATCTTCAGTCGCTAGCTTGTCCTTCATTTCTTTTGACGTTGGTGCCCCTCAGAGCCACATGAGCATATGAAGATGTAGTGTTCCCCATCCTTAACTTCAATAGTCCCAATGTAGCCTTGGATGACTCCAAATATTTCTTTTTCTTGATGGGGGTAACTGCTATGCTGTTGATTATGAATTCCAAAAAGAGTATCAAGTATTGTATTGATTGTAAAGTGGAAATACTTTGAGGCTGCATAAGGATCTTGGACTATATAGACTGCACCTGTATGGGCATCTGGACCTGCAGTACAATCAAAGTTGTCAGCTCCTATGAATACTTGTGTGATAGGGTCGTGTGTGTCAGTAGAATTGATGGTCATTTATATTGAAGGTGGTCCATTCATTACACACATGCCCTAGATGTATGAGTGAATATTGATACATGACTTGTTTGTCCCCATAACTTTCATGCACACAGCTGTTATGTAAATGGTGTTTCAGAATTTTCATCACTGGGTTGGAATGTGGTTTTCTTTGATCTTCTTTTATACTCGCAAGCTTCAAGTCGGAAGGTTTCAACATGTGAAGAGAATGTTCAAATGCATGGAACTTTTGTTGTTTTATTTGAAGTGATGCTGAATGACATATTTAATACTTTTGAATTACTCCAAAGACTTGGAAAATGGATATTGTGTCCAATCAAAAACACTGATAAGCATAACATAGTACCCAAGCAGCATGCAATTCATACGACAGAGGTTGAGTATGAGACACTTCAAAACCTCCCATTGCACATGGAAAGAGGAAAGGATAAGCACTCAATAGATGATTGGGATCATTTGGCTTGCCAATTGAAAGAGAATCTTGTGAGTCCCTCCAAGGATATTCATTGACAAATGTGCTGCCTCAATGAACAGCATATGACTCAGTGGGTGAGAAAAATACATTGGCAAAAGCATGCACAAGGACTTTATCTTCGCTAATATCTGCAGCACCTGGATCCAGAATATCATATGCCTGGATAGGAATGGTTTTCAGATCTACTTTATATTATTGTGTTTGTCAAATGTATGGAAGATTGTGGTCACTTATAATTATTGTTAGCTGCGCTATTATTGTCAGTAGAGTTCATTTTTGATTCTTTATCACACTCATCCCCTTCTTCCACTTTTAACATATGAAATTGTACGTGAATACACAATGCAATTATATATGGTTCTCACCTTCATCAATATCACAAGTGTTGCTGTCGTCCACTACATATCCTTCTCTCTCTTGCTCTAAACTTTGTGTCTCAACTGAGTGCTTCACATTTGACTTTATCCCCAAAGGAACATCATGGGCAGGTAACATCTCGAGGTGTTCTTCTGATATCTCAATATCCATATAGAGTGGGTTTTCCCGCTTCAGAAATTGAAGAGCTTTTCATACTCAGCACTGACTGACATTAAGCATGGAAGGCATACATCGATCAGGTACATTTTTTGATCCAATGATGGTGACCCCTATTGTCACAGCAAGAATAGATGGTTTTGGTGGGAGGAGTTTCCCTTCTACCATGGTGCCCACATCATTTGTATTTAGCTGGTAACTTGACACATTCCCTCTCATGCCTCAGTTGAGAGTGGCTGAGTCCCAATGTTTGGCACCTCTCCATTTCAGATATAACTTGACAATATATGCTGCAGGGTAGTAAATGGAGACCAGCACCCGTTCCAGCAAAGTCAATATTGCCAGTTCATCAGGGATATTGCCAATCCAAAGATTGTTTGCCAGTGAATGTCAAGGTGTCTTGTTAGCTGCAAGTTCTGATGTACAATCATTACAGATAAATCCGAAAGGGTCTTCTTCGTGATACATGACTGCTTGATTGTACAGCACCTTTCTGTAAATTAAATGCTGTGTGGGGTGGAGATTTTGTGGATAAAGATTGGAACCATGATCCAGTTCTCAAAGTGAGTATTCTCTGGTTTCTGATGCATTGTATTTGCCAGCACATACACAACAAACACTCTGTGCAATGGTGAAATTACCTGTAAATCAAGTTGTGTATCAAGTCACAAATCAAACACCAATCACTCACTTGTCTTGTCAATAAACTTCGCAATTTGATTGGCTGTTATCTGCTCACCAACATCTTCCATGAAGATTTCATCCTCAGTAGGCTCATCTAAGCTCTCCTCCATCTTGTAATCAAGTCGTACACATTTTAATGTACAATGATCATTTTCTGCTCTTGCCTCTCTCTTCCACTCAGCTGCCATAAGAACAGCCTCAGACAAGACTTCTGATTTGTTGCAAGCCTGTTCCATTTTTTTTTAACTCTTCTTCTTCTCCCCTGAAAATAATCCAGGTTCAACTGTGTTAATAATTTCTTTCACAGTCAAGTATTCAAATGCTATTGAGAAGTCCATGTTGTATGATTCAGGTGTACACAATCATGCCCCAAGTACAACTTGGACTTCTACTTTGTCATTCTGATACTGTACTATGGAGCCCGCCATAAGAGTGGCACATGCAATTCGGGCCAGGCCTGTTCTGTTTATTCTACATCATCTGTGATACCCTCCTCCTCACCCCTTTATCCCAAACCCTCACCATGCCTTTCAATAGTGCAAATCACCATTACAATCTTAGTCACCACCCAAATTATATGGCTTCTTCTGACATATCAAAAAGGCTCGAATGGCAACCTGGCAAAGCAGGCCACATTGTCCATGATATTAATACTGATGTGGAATTCATCGGAATTGCTGTAGTCTGCATTCTCGACTACAAGTTGAACTGTGGGCCACTCGGAAACTATCAGGATGTTGGTATTGGAAAATTTGAAAAAGCAAAATATCAGTTCTATATAGGAAGACCAAGAGACATGTCCTTTGGTGATGACTTTCTTCACCTCTATCATCTTGTAAACTCTCTTTATATCAAAGGTGCTTCGACTCAACTTTGAAAAGACATGTTGTTTGATGGCATGGTGGGAAAAAATGGTTCAGTTTGCCACCAACATCTTCAAAAAGAGAGTAAGTACAGCTTCGAACTGTTTGCTCTCTTCAGTTCACTTTTAACAATCCCTCTTGCAGAAAACACGAGTCAATGACACACCTTCACAAAATATATCTACAGGTGTTTACTATAAAGATCTCGTTCCTTGAGGTAATTACCATTTTTCATTTGTGTAGGAAAGTTATTAACAATTCTTCAAAATAGATATGCCTGGCTTGTCAAAAGAAGTGCAAGCTGTTGATGAGGATGAACACAAGGTAATGTATTATGAAATTTTGAACTGGCATATTGATGAAAAATACCAAAATGACCTCGATCACATCAAACCAGAGTACCATGTAGTCCCTCTCCATGTCTATCAAGACAATGAGTTCATTGAACCTCCCAATGTAAAAGATGCTTTGAAGAACACATTAGTGGAGATCCACTTTACACTATCTCATATGCTGCTTCAGAACCAACAGCCACCAAAAGATACTTTCCGTGCCAACATCGAGCAGATTGTGATCTTGAAAAACAATGCACCTCCTACATCTGCTTACCACAGTGACCCTCATAAAGGCCCTGTCAAAATCACCACCCATACTCCTCTCATGTCCACCCCTCCATCCAAAAAAGCTCAGGCCACAAGAAGTGCTATGTCCAAAGGCAAGGTGAGAAGTGTGACAAAGCATGACAACGATGCTTCAAATGATAAAGCAAATGATGCTCACACTGATTTGCATCATACAGTGGATGGCGGTTCTGGTTCCATTGAAGAGCTAACTTGATACATGTATCTCTACATGTTCTGCCTTCAGTCTTGTTGATGTACTTATATTGCGCACAGGTTTTCTGCTTTCTGTCTTGTGTACTTATATCTCATACCCACTAGTTTCTGTCTTTCTTTAAGTTCTCTTTGTCACACTACTCTATTTTCCTTCCCGCAAGCAAGGTATCCGTCACCATTATTGACCCCTAGTCTGGAAAAGTTCAAATGACTTGATGTCCCTGGACTTGTCAAACCCTAAACAGAAAACCCCCTTTCGCATACCAGATTGAATCTAAAGAGCGTAATTCTTTAACTCATATCTTCACTATGAAACATAACCAACCCACCACAAAGAAAGATCTGAAGCCAGAATATCTTGTTCCTAAACAATATCATAAGTATATGAAGGTATTCTCTAAGAAAGAATCAGAATGAATGCCTATATGAAAACCTTGAGATCATGCCATAGATCTCAAAGATGACTTTAAATCAAAGAAAGGCAGATTGATTCCCCTTTCACCTAAGGAACAAAAGGAAGTATCTGATTTCATTGATGATTAGCTAGCCAAAGGATACATATGACCTTCTAAATCTCCACAGACATTACCTATGTTTTTCATACCTAAGAAAGATGGACAAAAATGAATGGTATAGGATTACTGCTATCTAAATGAATCTACAGTCAAGAATAATTATCCACTCCCCTTGATCTCACAGCTTGTAGACAAACTTAAAGGATCAAAATGGTTTATGAAGATTGACCTTTGCTGGAGATACAACAATGTTCACATCAAAGAAGGAGATGAATGGAAATCTGCCTTTGTCTGTTATAGAGGATCCTTTGAACCAGTTGTAATGTATTTTGGACCATGCAACTCACCTGCTAAATTCCAGATCATGATGAACAAACTCTTCTTGGATATGACTAACATCATAGTTATCTATGTTAATGACCTCATGATCCACACAAAAACTAATGACATCACAGAACATGAAAGAATCATAAAGAAAGTATTGCAATGTCTTGGAGAACATGACCTAATTGCAAAACCAGAGAAGTGCACCTTTAGTGTCCAAGAAGTAGAATTCCTTGGCATGATAGTATTTAAAAATGGAATCAAGATAAACAAAAGTAAAGTCAGAGCCATTAAAGAATGGCCAATTCCAAAGAATATTAGATGTGTACATAGTTTTCTCAGTCTAGCAAACTTCTATCATAGATTTATTGAAGGATATGTTCAAGTGGCCTGTTCCTTAAATGATCTAACCAAAAAAGATATACCTTTCAAATGAAAAGAGGCTCAGCAAACAGCATTCGACATGCTTAAAACATGATTCACCACTGCCTCTATTCTTGCTTACTCTGATAATGACAAAGTATTTCAATTAGAAACAGATGCTTCTGATTATGCCACAGGAGCAGTACTCTCTATAGAACAAAATGACAAATGGCACCCCATCACATTTTCCTCACATTCCATGACCCCTGAAGAATGAAATTACCCTGTTGCAGATAAGGAAATGCTTAGTGTCATACAATCACTTGAACAATAGTGTCACTACCTAAAAGGTGCACACCATCAGTTTGAAATATGGAATGATCATGCTACATAATCTCCAATGGTTTATGAAACATCAAGACCTTAACCATCAGCTAGCTTGATGGGCACAGTATCTAACACATTTCAATTTCAAATGGCTTCATAAAGCAGGATCTACAATGGGTAACGCCAATGCCTTATCTACATGAGAAGATCATGCTATCAGAATAGAATATGACAATACTGGAGTACTAGTCATTCCACCTGAACAGATCAGTGTTACAGAAGTTCGCATCACTACAGACTCTGATATCATCATTAACAAAATCAAAAAAAACCATACATCTACTCAAAGAATCTGACATCGTTACTTTATGAAATAAGTATGACATTAACACACAAGAAGATGAACTTCTTCATGATAAAGAAGGAAAGATCTACATACCCAACAATCAAGATCTAAGATTAGAAATCATTAGATCACATCACAACACTCCAGTTGTAGGACATCCTGGATCAGAAAAGACAATGGAAATTGTACAACAGAGCTATACATGGCCTGGCATCAACACATTTATCAAAGGATATGTCTCTAGATGTGAATGATGTGCAAGATGTACACCATCTAACATAGTATCACCTGGCAAACTTAGATCATTAGATCTATCCAATATGTCCTGGATCCAAGTAACCACAGACTTCACCACAGATCTTCCCTTATCTAAAGGATTTGACTCAATCCTAGTAGTTGTCGATTGATTCTCTAAAGAAGTCAAATTCATCCCATGCAACAAAATAGTCACTGTACTAGATATAGCTTGACTTTATCTCCATAATTTTTGGAAAAACCATCGACTACCTCACAGTATCATATCAGATAGAGGCCCACAATATGCTTCACAAGTAATGAAAAATCTATGCAAATGATTAGACATACAACCCAAACTATCTATGGCATTCCATCCACAAACAGATGGACAAACAGAATGAATGAATAGAGATCTTCAATGGTACCTTAGACTCTTCACTACTGAAAAGCAAGAAGAATGGGTTAATTGGCTATCTATAGCACAATTCTCCTATAATGCCAAAAAACAGGCTTCTACACAGAAATCACCCTTTGAAGTGACATGATCATATGTTCCTCAAATGGGCTTTGAACAGTACCAAAGCTCCTGCTGCAGAAGACTTCACTACCACTATGCAGGAAATCTTAGCCCAAATGAAAGCTAATCTTGAGAATGCACAACAATGAATGAAAGCCCAAGCAGACAAACATAAATCTAAAGCCCCTAAATACAAAATCGGTGACAGAGTTTGGCTTTCAACTGAGAATCTAAAGTTAACATTAACTTGTGCATCTAAGAAGCTTATGGAATGATGGCTTGGACCATATGAAATCACGAAACTTGTAGGAGACAATGCCCTAAAACTGAGATTACCACACTCAATGCATATACATTCAATTATAAACATATCTCATGTCTGTCCCTACAAAGAACATCTTGAAGAACAAACAGCAGTCCATCCTTGTTCAGTTACATAATGTCACTAAAGATTGAGAAATATAATTTGAGGTTGACTATATCTGTTACAAACCATATTATTTTCCCCTTTATTTCTACTATTTTACCCGATTTTATACAATGACTTTCGCATTTAGCCCCTATCAAAAGCCCGTATACCTGAACTCTCTAAATACTCAAGTCCCTTCAGAGATCTAGACCCACCGGACTCATGGCAGCCTCATGCCATTCCCCTTGACTCATTTCTGATCTAGATCACCTCATGTATGCATAGGTTTCCACATGTTAGTCTAGATCGCCTCATGCTCGCCTCATGCCCCTATCCATGATTTGTCTACCTCATGTACTCGTCATGTCTAGCTTCTCTTCCATTCTATGGCTGTACTGATACACACATTATCCTCATGTTAGCCTCACACATCACACATGTAGCATAGCATATCGATAGATCTAGTGTACACAAGTGTAAACCCCTATCAAGTATATAAAGGCCCAAGAGCCGCCAGAGGACCTCAGTCTTGTTCTCTTGGTCTTTCCCACTCATTGCTAGTGAGGGCTAGGAGCTACTTGATCACATCTACTTGCCTACTGCTTGATCAACCTTACTGGTAAGGTCTGGTCGTTTCATTAGGACAAGACTTTCTAACAGTCTTCGGCACCCTAGTAACCCGCCGACCACTGCACCCCTTGTCATTCCTAGTCAATAGTAGGACTCTCACAAACTCACGGCGTTGCTGGCAGTGCACTAATCACTTGAACACACCTAGTGCCCATCAAGCGTGAGGAGACACCCTTCATCCCCCTTCAATTCTTTGGAGTAGAGGAGACCACATCAGAGAGCGGAGATAGCATCACCCATAGTTGCAGTACTCGGTACCCTAGCAGACCACCGAGCCCATCTCATTGAGCCAGCAGCAGGCTCTCATTGTACAAGACACAAAATCCACCCATCCGCTTCTCACCCTATAGGTGAAGCGACTCAGAGTATCACCTGGCGACACCGATCAGAGTGCCCACGCCCCTTGAGAACCCAGTAGATTGGAACCCAGTAATTAATCACCATGGAACAGCCACCAACTCTGCCACCCTCACCCCCACCTCAACCGATGAGGCCACTCTTCTCGACCCTCTACATTACCACATACGCAGAGCTTTCCTACCATCAGAGATCTCACATATTATATGAGAGGGCATACAATTGGGTCTACAACAACGAGCCCAACAGGAGCAGATCAGACAGATCAGAAAGAGAGTCCATGTGGCTAGAGACTATATCGAGGAACATTTACATCTTCAGGAGAGACTTTCGAACCGATCAACTCCTGATCATCTCATACCTATTGTACCGCCGCACTGGTCCCGACTTTCTAATCCTTCTATACCTTTACATCATCCTTCAACTACTCTTAGACCAACAAGAGTACTCTGCCTCCCTTCACGTTTTCATACGGATTACCTATGGCACTAGTCAGCTTGTACCAAGGATACGCAGAGTACCTAGATTCACTCCCCATGTCATCCCTGTACCAAATAGAGCCCCTCCCCCTCCATACACTGAGTCATCAGATTCAGATATAGCCACCCAATAAGCATGGATTGCGTAAATCAACATCGGAAGTTGAATACCGATCAAAGGAAGCACTTTCAATCTTACGTCACCAATCTCGCTAAAAGAAAATCGGGTAAACTCTATCACCCCAATTCTCCCTATCACTCAATCTTGAAACTCTCGCGTCACCTCAAACAACAACAATCTTGTAAAGCTCATAAGCTTTTATGAACCAAATTGTATTTGCCTTCCTCTATATCTACATATACTACTGCACTTCTAGCAGTCATCTATTGTATAAGGAGATTGACGAAGAAGGATCGTCCCATTGCTATTGACTTTCCTTGTAACTCTAAGTTTTGGTCAGTCACAATCAGTGATCCTACCATCACCTGGAATATTCTTGAATCTGCCCACCAAGCAGCACTTCAAGAGCAAGAACATCCCTGGGCAAACAATGACAATGGTTGGAACAACTTTGATACTGAAGAAAGTTGGAACCCCAATCCCTAGAGATCAACCAACCTAGTCGAAACACACTGGAGTGGATCGATTGGATTTTCATTCACGTTTCCTCCCATCAGCTTCAACAAATCACTAGTCGATTTTTTTACTCCCACTTCCAATCCAACTTCGCCCGAGAGCACGGTCAGGAATACCAAACCGGCCCTACCCTTCCTCTCGAAGACATTCCTGAAGAAGTCTCCAAACCGCCGGCAGACACTTGGGAAATAGATTCCAATACAGAGATTCCCAGACTTGATTTCTAAATCAGTCTATATAATCCTCGTGCTTGTCCCTTGGTTTCATCTCGCTTGTATAATCCAATCTAAGGACTTTTCGCCCGATATGTCGTCCTTCAATCCTCGCAACTTCAACTCAAATCAGTTCTTGCAAGACCTCTATGCTTGCCAAGATCATCAGGCAGAACTGGCATTGGTTGCCACACAATTTGGATTAATGGTCAACCATGCAGCAGCGCTAGAGTATGACTTACAACAAGCAAATGCTCAACTAGCAACGCCAGCTAGATCATCTAAGGCATCCAAGAAAGTTGAAATCTTCTCTGATCCTGGAGAATTCAAAGGAGAGATTAACAAATTCAAAGATTGGTGGTTGAAAATGAAAACCTACATCACCATCAATCCAGAAACGATCCCTGCTCATTCATATAAAGCAGTAATCACTGTCTTATCCCAAATGACAGGACAACGTGCTGGTAATTTTGCCACCGCATGCCTAGCCAAAGAAATAGCCTATACATGGGCAGAGCTTGTAACTGATATTGAGAAACAGTTACATCCTACAGCTAAACCCGATTGGGCTCTAGAAAAACTCTGGAAGCTCAAACAAGGAAATACTTGCACATGCGATTGGATAGACCAATTCGCTAAGCTCTATGCTGAGGCAGGAATTGGTAATACTCGTGGATGTAACATTCTCGAAAAGAATGTAAATCCTGAGATATGTGACCAAGTAATCAGACTAGGCAAACGAGAAACTGCCAATGGCTCTGCATATCTTGAAGCAATCAGAGAAGTCAGAGAAACCATTGAAACCATGGGTTTCCTCTGCAAAAGAGCAGGATTCGCATCCTCACAAGGAAACTCTTCATATCACCGATCATCTGCTCGTGATCCTAATGCAATGGATGTCGATCACATGCACTATGACTCGGATGATCAAGAAGAACATGACATTGATGCATTCGGCAAAGGCAAACCTAAGAAAACGTTTACTGAATGTTTCAATTGTGGTGGAACCAGTCATGTGGGTAAAGATTGCAAGAAACCCTCCACCAAATGTCGCGAATGTAACTGGTCTAGAGGAGACCATAAGAAGACCTGCTCCAAGTTCTGAAAGATCAGAACCCTTGACGAAGAACCCACTAAGAGTAAGGGAAAAGCCCGTGCAACTTGAACGGTCTGGATGTCCAAGTTGCTAATGTATCTAACTCTTTATCTAGCCATTTATCTAGCCTAAATTATCATAGCCAAGTGGGGTCTTCAATTGATTTGAAGCTCGGCCGGGGCTCCAAACCGGTGCTTGATTCCACTTTTCACTCATCTTCAATCCCAGACAATGCTAGAATCCGCAGCTTGAACAATTGTGACATCACTCTATCAGTAGAGATCGCACCAGTTCGTCATCCTGATAAACTCATGAAAACCAAAGCCCTCTTAGGCAGTGGAGCCAATACTATCTATATCAACAAGTCTTATGTGCAGATGATTAAGCTTCCGCTCCTCTCCCTACCCGATCCTATATTGGTATGTAATGTTGATGGAACACATAATGCCGCTGGATCTATAACTCATTGTACCAAGATCATTATTCAGTTTCAGCATCATTGTGAACAAGTCACAGCAGAAGTAACTGATCTAGAAAAGAATCAGATGATTCTAGGCTACATGTTGACCTGCATCAAACTCGTTTCATGCACAGTCAGAAGCAACAACCCGAATGGATTTAATTCTACCACTTGCAGCAGTTAGAATCTTTCAATACTTTAGGGCCCAATGACCCTTAGTATGACCTATTACCCTTCCAATTTTCAGAATTTTCCATTAAGAGATTCAAAAGATATTAATGTTTTTTCAAAGAGAACAGAGCTCTGTTACTATCTACAAGTACATGGCTAATGTAAATATCTAACTTGGTAAATAATACGTATATAGTTAAGTGCCAGTGAGAGAAAGTGAACATGTGACCATATCCTACACAGCCTTGCATCACATGACTAGTATTCCATAACATTCCATGGAATTCCACAAGATTCTATAGTGTTCTATAGTATTCTATGGATCAGTCAGCAAAAGCTTGGCATTGGTAAAGAAAGTCTTGGCCTTTGTCAGAAATCTCTTCCTTCTGATTGGCTAGCCAAGCCCCTGTATATATCTATAAAAGGAGAGCCCTTCAGGCCACTAAAAGAGCAGGTTCTACCCTCAAAGACTTTCTCACTCAGAGATTGCCTCAACCAAAGAACTTCTCTCAAGGAGAAGAATTCTCATTCCACTTGGAGTTCCCCTCACAGGCAGCCCACAGAGGACCTTGAGCAGGACCATCTCCATAGTTTGGACTGCTAGTTAGATTGTTAGGAGTAAAGACTTGTAGCCAATAGTGCACAAGTAAAATAGGACACCTTTTGGGAGAAAACCTTAAATAGGGCAACAAAAGGGAATAGATCCCCAACACTCTAATTCTACTAGAACCCAAACATTACTGCTACTCTGCTGACTGCCCACCTAAAGGGATAAGTGACAGTACAGCCAAACAAAGCCTGAATTTGCATTCTCCTTAGCAAGCAATAATATTGTGTTACTATAACCTATCTGAGTGACCTAAGTGAAGTGTGAACCCATTCCAGCATTATTTGGAACATCTTAACATCTCAACAATCCAGCATATCTGCAGATTACCAGCCACAAAGTCATTGCCTTGTATAGCAATTGACCTACAGTGGCTCAAAAAAGTGTCCCAATGTTGAGTGATTTTGAAGAGAGTGGAAGATTGTAGAAGAGCAAGAATGAATCAGGTAAAGTGCATGCAGGATGGATAAAAGTACTTGCTCTTAGCATTCAGAAGCCACTTTGGTCATGTGATTTGGTTGCCATGGGAGTGAGGTACAATCATTTCAAAATGACATGTCATTGGAACACTTATTTGACCCCAAATTACATTATGGATTTTAGTACTTTGTATGCCCTCCCTTTGCTTGTATCACTGCCTCAAGTCTTCTAGGCATACTCTCAATTAGTTTCTGACACTCCTCAACCTCTACCTTCCCCCACTCTGCC